>CAIGQZ010032939.1:2615898-2633208 GCA_903798205.1 Danio tinwini
ATATGTTCATGCATCTTTTATGTTGTACTTAATAGCAGGTACTTTAGTGATTATCAGTACATTGATCAAACATCATTTTAGGGCAGGTTGCGTTATGTTCTGCATTCATTCTACAGATTACACATCTGTCAAACACATATTGATTGATGAAAAGATCTTGCAAAGTCAACAGGTAAAGCCACAGGAGGGTTCAAAAGACTTGGACATCAATACTTAATATTGTGTTCATAAAAAAAAAATTATCTGTATATTCACAGCATGCAAACTTCAAAATTCCATTTAAGACAGGTGTCGTCAGTCATCATGATCAATTATGCAAGTATAAATTAAGCCAAGAATGAATTATTGATTGTGCGCACACTGATCAAGGATTAAAGGGATTTTTGGACATGCATTAGAGATAAAAAACAAAACAAAACATGAATGATAGGGGTCAGGGAAAGACAACGTCTGGTTTTGGAGTTTAGGTATCCTAAAAGGTCTCTCCGGTCCAATGCTGTCACACTGTGTTGGCAAAAAAACACCCAGAAACGTAAACATTAAAGTCAGATTCCAGCCAATAGCCTGATGGATTCCTGGAAAGTTTCACTGCCGAGCACCAGACACTAAAAATATACCTGCGTTTGACAAATGGTAGAGGAAACAGCTCACTAGGCGGTGTGTCTGAATGTTGTGGCGCAGTGAGTGTACATTTACTGGAAACCTGTTGACATCATTGTGTGAAACCTTGAAGTTTGTAGATTAAAATCCAAATCCATAACTTCTAAAAAATTTTGTTAAAGGTCAAATTATTAGTCCTCCTGTGAAATGTTTCTTCGTTATTTTAATATTAAGTGCAGTTTAATGGAGCAAGGAAATTTTCACAGTATTTCTTATAATATTTGTTCTTCTGGAGAAAGTCTTGTTTGTTTTAGTTTAACCTCAAGAGGTGCACTAGCGACTGATATTAGAGACTGTGGCCTTTAGCTTTCTTGTTAAGCCTTTATACTTCACTCTGACATGTAGTTACACTTTTTTGAGAAGTGCACTTTAGGACCTGTGTTAGGCTATGGCAAAGGGTATGCGAAATTGTAAAGGCAGCACTGAACCTACTGCTTACACTTGATGCTGAAGTATAAATTGGCCATTAGGGTGCATACGTCCCATGCTAGAAATGCTGACTTGAATCTTGTTTGCAATCATGCTATGACTAGAACTGCAAGGGTTTTGTTGGTGCCGTGACCCGGAGGGAAATTATGTTTAGGTGTGTGAGTGTAAAGGTTGATTTACACTCAAAGCGTTTGCCAGACCGCTAGAATGTGTGTGGCGACTGTGATGACATTGCAGTGTTTGCAGAGATTCACTTAGTGTGCACATGACATGATTTTACCATTTTTTGAGACTCGAGCGAAAATTTTGTGCGGCGCGCATTTCATTTGAGTTAAATATGAATCACATTAAAGAGACTTTGTCTGAAACAGATATGCCTGTACAGACATTTTTATGACCTGTCCATGCATAATCATAGGGATAATCAGATGACCAATAATTCTTGGTTAGAAATTGCAACAGCAGTGGGAACGGAGGAAAGTTTTTCTTTAAAAGTTTAGAAAAACTTGAGGGATGAGTTTGTTAAAACCAAAAAGGGAGGCCATGGCAAAAGTGGAGACCCATATGGTTTTAATAGGCAATTACAGAATGTGTTTTTCCACATTTATAGGTTTAATGATGTATATATTAAAATTTTGAATTTAAAACAATTTAATAGTTACACAACTATAATTAGAAATAAATTATTTATTTATTTGATATTTGAACCTATCGGATTACAATATACTGATGCCCTGTTTTTCTAAGCTTTAATGATGAAAATGGTCAGGAATGTTGGACCATTATTGCCTTTTTAGCATATAAGTAGTACGTCAGTAATTATTTGTTAAGTGTACTTTTTTTGCTTTTATTCTTTCTATAATAAAAATATATTTGTAGAGTAACCCATGTTCTGTTGTCATTAATATGTTAATAAACTATAATAGGTAGAACTGTTCAAGGTTTGAAAAAAGCAAGTGATGCATCAAAGTTTGAATTTCAAAAATCTTGAATGGTTATAAAAATCTTTATAATCATTAAAATAATTAATAAAAAAAATTAAAATAATTTGTTAAAAAATCTTGAATGCTATTAATGATATGACGTAGTTCCAGAAACTTCCTACTTCTATGTTTATCCCTCTGATTTTGTGGTCAGTTTCTTTTAACCGCCCCCTGTCGTTTTAAAGAATATCACAACAATGAACGCATCAAGTATAAAAGCCTTGACCGTTTCGTGAGCTGCACGTGCACTCAGCAGAAGTCCGCGACTCAGTGCCAGGCAAAAGTATAAATCAGCCTTAAGAGGGGCCACCTAGTAGGAATTGTACACTCTCAGAAATAAAGGTACGAGATCTGTCACTGGGGTGGTACCTTTCAAAAGGTACACATTTAAAGGGTCCATATTGGTACCTTAAAAGTATATAGTACCTACAAATTTTAAGAAGAACACTTTTGTACTTTTTAGGTACCAATATGTACCCTTGAGGTATTATTAAGGTAAACTTGTACTTTTTGAAATGGTACCACCCCAGTGGCAACTTGTGTACCTTTATTTCTGAGAGTGTACAAGTAACCTCACTAACTTAACACACTAGAAAGTATTGTTAGAACACAGCAAAAACCTCAGAGTAAAATGTACTCAGTTTAGAGAACATTTGGTCCCTCTCTAAATTGAGTAAAATTTACTCAACAGCAGAGTTAAAGTTAATGAGACAGTGATGGTGTTAATTAAGCAATGATTGAGCACTGATGTGGTGCTTTAGCTTTAGATTCTGTGTTGATTTAGTCTCTGGTCAAATCAGTAAAATTTGTATTGACCTATTGAGTTTGAATAGTGTTTCATCACAAACGTAGCACTGTATCAAGAAAATAGAACTCAGCAATACTTTTATCAGATCATAAAACACATTGAACATCTGAAACACTCAAAACACACAAAACACTCAAAACACACAGACATAAAGAATCAGCGTATGCTTCTCAACTATGGTCAGTTTTTTTTTTCGTCCCTACAGTGCATGCTGGGAACAATGGATGAATGTTGTATGATTGCATACACTGCAGCCATAAAAAAAATCTCTAACCAGTGCTGAGATTGATAGGCTGATTATTGATGTTTGCGTCTCTAAAGTGACTCAGATGATTGTGTTTTTTTTTTATGTATAAAACCATAGCTGAGGCTCATCCTCATGAAAAACACTGAAAAACATTTTGTTTCTTATATGATAAATAAACATTTATACATAATTTGTAAAGTCAAATAACCTCTTATACTGTAACTCTTATAAAGAATAAGAATCAATACAGGATCAGTCAACCTGATCATATTTGCTCTCTTTACACTTGTTAGAGCAAGCAAAGAACAACCAACAATAGAAATCGAGTCAAAGAGCCCAAGTAAATCAACCACTTTTCTCCTCAATGGTGACATCGGGGGAAAAAAAAACATGTTTTTTTTTTTGTAAAATGTAACTAACTAACACAGTTAATTCTCAATAAATCTCATATGGACGTTTGTGAACATCTGACAGAAATAAAGTCAAACAGGTAAGCAACGAGTGAAGCCACTGCTGTTTCTCTTCTGTTTCTTCTTATTAACAGCAGGTGTTCATCATCAGTGCTCAATCATCACTTAATTAATCCCTTCACTTTCTCATTAACTTTAACTTTGCTGTTGAGTAAATGTTACTCAATTTAGAGAAGGACCAAATGTTCTCTGAACTGAGTAAATTTTACTCTGAGGATTTTGCTGTGAACTCATGTCCTTTATGGTTCTTGTAGAGGGCACACCTCTCAATCCAAAAACAGCAGTTTGAAATGGTTTAAGTAAAACTGGAGGAGTTACATTGGTGCCATGAGATAAAAGAGAGGTTAAGGGGGTGAGGCCTTGAGACTAGAGGCCATGGCCAGGGCCAGACGGAATCTGCGAACGTTTTTTCTGCGGAGAAATTTGTTAAAAATCTGCGGATTTCTGTGAAATTATTTTAGGAGTATCATAACTAAAATCTTAAAATGTGAAATAAAAAATAATATCTTTTTAACTTTTATTAATGTTTCATATGCAAATCCAATTAGATTAAAAGTAAATAGTTAACTGTAAGTAAATAAACAAAATTAATGATGGGCTAAAAATCTGCAGAAATCTGCAGAAAATTGCGAATAATCTGCAGAATTCTGCGCGCGCAGATTCCATGTGGGCCTAGGCATGGCTTTTAGAATTCTTGTTAGGATGACCCCTTTTATGTAGGAAATACCCATTTGAATTCCACTCAGAGTGGGGCATGCTGTACCAGAGGGGTCAGTGTACAGTGCGCCTTGGTATGTGTTTTTTTGTAGATGCAAAAAGTAAACACGGGGATCAGACCCCAATCATAGTGTGGGAATATGCCTTGCCACATGTAAAGCTCCCACAGAGGGTCTCAGGTTCCTCCGGCCTCTCCTTCCTTCTCTCGATCTCCTTGTCTGGAACCCTTCCCAGAATTTTCGGCCTGGGGAAAAGACTTGAGACCTCTCTCCCACACACAAACTCAGACCCGGGCCTTCAGTGCTCTGCCAAATATGGGCTCTCTGTACACTCACACAGCTTCTAAATATAGCTTGATATTCACATGACGTGTCATTTAGAACGATATTAGTGGCACACATGCCTTAAAGCAGGTCATTGTATCTGAGATTGGCTGGCAAAGAATGGGAGTTCATGGGAGTGGGCTGCATGTGGGATGGCTTCGTTCTGCTCTGCCTGGATTCCGGGGTGAATTTGCCAACCATCAAAAAATATGTCCTTTGTAATAAATTTAAGACCAATGTTACTTGCAGTTTGGAAAAAATGCAAGATGACCATTGTGCAGTAGGTACGGATGTATCGAATTTGGAAGGAAGCAAAAATATGTGTTTTTATTATAAACTTAAACAAGTTCAAGTATAACTTTATCACCATTTAATTTCTTACCCTGAATAAACTCAACACATTCCAGTAGCATTGCTTTAATATATGTACATAAATCCACAAGGATTCTAGTGCGAATACAAAAGGAATAGTCCCAATTTCCCTTGGGTCATTTTGTAGTAGTACAAAAAAACAGAATGCCATACCAGGATCTCACTGGCAGCTGTGCTTCCATTTATATCATTCCCATGACCAGAGGAGTCTCCACAAAGTAATTGGGGAGCCCCATATCTTCCCCCACACGTTCTTACCCTATAGCCAGATCTCATCTATTCCACCCCCACTATATGGAGCTCCACATAGGACCAACAAAGCATACACACTGGTCATTTTACTACTCAATGCTAAAAAGATTTGCCTCACATGATGGTACTGTAGCTTTGATGAACAAAAGTGGCTACTACCAAAAAGTCACATACTCAATCGCTGGATTTTTAATTTCAGAATTTTCAGACAATTATCCATAGGCAAAGCTCTTCCACTTTTGAAACCAATAGTAATATATTTAGCTCAAGTAATGTATTATACAATTTGGCTAGTAACTATACTGTCATTCTGGCATAAAAATCAAGGAACATTGTTGCTGTAGTCCCTATCACCAAGTCCTAAACCATCAGAGTGTACATAATATCGTTGCTCATGCTGCAGCCATAGTACGGCATCAGATTCCCTTGATCATTACACCAGAGTGAGAGTATTTCTACACTGTAAAATAAATCTGTAATTTTATGGTTTATTTTTCTAGCAGCTGGGGTGCCGGAAATTAACCGTAAAATAACAGCCGTTAAATTACAGAAATTTACTGTAAAACAACAGAGGTTGAATTACAGAAATTTACAAAAAAATTTATTTAAGGAAATTTCTCCAATTTAATGTCCGTTATTTTACAGTAAATTTCTGTAATTTAGAAGCCGTTATTTTATGGTTTATTTCCGGCACCCCATCTGCTAAAAAAATAAACCGTAAAACTGCAGATTTTTTTTTTTACAGTTTAGCCATATCTGTTTAGAAAATAGCAACTTTTCAAACCCTAACCATATTCTACAGAAGATTCAAGCTGTAAATATGAAAATGATCAAAACCCAATTTTATTTTATGTACAGTAGCATCCTGTGCTAGCTCTCTGCAACTCTCACATGGCAACCCACTGAAGCTATGCAGGGCTGCGCATGGTTAGTATTTGGATGGGAGACCACATGGGAGAGCCAGGTTGTGGCTGGAAGCTGTGTTAGTAGGACCAGCAGGGAGTGCTCAACCTGTGGTCTGTGTGGGTCCTAATGCCCCAGTATATTGATGGGGACTCTATACTGCGCAGTGAGTGCTGTCTTTCAGATGAGATGTTAAAAATCTCAGGATGGCCTTAAAAAAAAGAGTTGTGGTTTACCCTGGCATCCTGGCCAAATTTGCCCATTGGCCTCTGTCCGTCATGGCCTCCTAACCATCCTGTGGTGTGCAGTCTGGAGCAATATGACTGCTGTTGCATCATCCAAGTGGATGCTGCACACTGCTGGTGGATGAGGAGATGCTTTGAGTGTCCAGAAATGTGCTATATAAATGTAAGGAATTATTATTTTTGAATGAGATGCTAATGGTCTAATTTAATTCAATGATCTATGCTAGTGCTTCTGCCAAACTCAATGGTGAAATGCAAATGTTTAACTCTAGAGGAATTGTTAAATGAACATATTAAAAAAAAACAACAACAGTGAAGTATTCCTTTAAAGTTGGTTTTTTTGATGGAATGCAAAGTTTCTTGACTATTACGCCAGAATGAGACTATAGTTCCTAGTAATATTGTACTAGAAAATAAAAATTTTTCATTTATGTCAGTATTTCATGATGTACGTACAGAGGGCTAAAGCTTTAAATAGGCAGATTATTACAACTTTTTTTGGAAACCACAATACAATTCGCTATGCTAAGCTAAGCTAAAATGACACTGCCAGAACAAGTAATTGGTTAAATGGATTTAAAATTGGTCAACTATTATACTCGGTGCAATAAGGCACACAACGAGTTTGGCATGATTTGCTGCTATTTTCAGATCAACGCAACCCTAATTTTCACGTTTTGTGCCACGCTGTTTAAATAGCAAATCCATTTGCGCCACTTTGTGGACTCATGGGTGTGCTGGTCTATAAAGGAGGTGTGTTAAGGCGCGTTGTTGGTAGTAGCTATTTTGAGAAACTGAAATAGGCCGCACCATTGACCAACTAAAAGCTGGTCTAAAGTCCAGTGCAGAGGGTGTTAGTAATGTGCCTATGTGGTCCAAACACAAACATATTGCTTAATACACACATGTACAGCAATACACAAATATCTTTACATATGAAAAAATTAAAGGATTCAAATGTTACAAAAATATTATTTACTACATAGATATATATATATAAAAACACTACCTCCATGCCTTCTTCATGTCGGGGGAGCTTTTTTTCAGTTTATTCATGACAATTTGCATTAGTATAGTGTTATTATTATTAGCAGTATTATTTATTACATTTGAAGTCAAATACATTGAGTCCCCCTTAGATTTTTTTTTCTTTTTTAACTGTTTCCAAAATGAAGTTTAACAGAGCAGGGAAATGTTCACTGTATGCCAGATAATATTTTTTCTTCTGGAGAAAGTCTTATTTGTTTTATTTCGGCTAGAATAAAAGCAGTTTTTAATTTTTTAAAAAGCCATTTTAAGGGCAAAATGATTAGCCCCTTTTAGCTATTTTTTGCGATAGTCTACAGAACAAAACATCATTATACAATAACTTGCCTAATTACCCTAACCTGCCTAATTACCCTAATTAACCTAGTTAAGCCTTTAAATGTCACTTTAAGCTGTATAGAAGTGTCTTGAAAAATATCCAGTAAAATATTATTTACTGTCATCATGGCAAAGATAAAATAAATCAGTTTTTAGAGATTTTAGATTTTTTAGAGTTATTAAAACTATTATGTTTAGAAATGTGTTGAAAAACATCTGCTCTCCGTTAAACAGAAATTGGGGAAAAAATAAACAGGAGGGGGGGCTAATAATTCAGGGGTTTAATAATTCTGACTTCAAATGTATATGCATATTTAAAGTTGTTGTAAATAAAAAGTTTAGATTAGTCTACCTGTCGGGTTTTAAAGACGTATGCTCCACCATATGGGGCACATAAATAGCACATGTGTTTGATAACTGAGTATAATTTCTTGACCACACTTTATTATTGTTGTTCATTTATTCATTTGCTGGAAATTAGAACTAAATTTAGAAATAGTTTTGAAACAAATCTTTGTGCTTAACAAATGCAATTAAATATGTAGGCTAATGGATGTCTTTAGTCGAATGCGTACAACACAGTTTTCTTATCCACAAATGTAAAGGATTAAAGTGTAAAAGTAAAGTAAAGAGAAAATAAAGAGGCCGAATGGAGGAGGCTCATTCTTTATCCTCACACAGATAGTCTGTTCAACTTTATCGCTAGTGAAGCGTTCAGGTTTTCCCATTTACAAAATCTGCCATGTAAATAGCAAATGCACCATGGTGCGATGCAACTGACTCTTAAAGGGAATTTTAAATGATTAGTTTAATGCACGTTATGCTGAAAACATGCTCATAAGTCATTAAGAGAATAAGAACAACTCTGTCAGACCATGTGCCGGGGCACAGAGCGTATTTTTTGTCCTTAATAGAGCAAAAGTGGATTTTGACAATGCTTTTGCACCATGCGCTATAGACTTTTTACCTAGATTGTTAAAACTGAGCACTAAGAGACTTGCAAAATGAGCCTTTTTTCAAAAAAAAAAAAAGGTGGAGTGTTCCATTAAGAGTAAGGAGCAAATATGGCATCCCAAGCTATTTGAAATGATGATTATTGACCATAGGCCTAGTTCAGTATAGGAAACTGCACAGTGGTTATTGTGCAGAGCCACACTTTCTGTTCAACGAATTGAAGCATAGCTACAGATCTCATACATTGTAAAACACAACCCCTTCGTCCATGAGTATTATATGACCAATGCCTCTCTCTCAGGCTCAACCTTTGATACTTCAATATAAAGCTAATAATGCTTCACATGGCATGCAGCATATGTAGGGCATTAATATTTAAGGCCAGAGGCTGAGAGGGCAGGAATGAGAGCAGCCTTTTATGACCAGAGACAACATTATGTATTAATGACCATCTTAATAGCCAAACACCTCATATGACTTTAACCGCATAATGCCTTTTCAGGTTATATCTCCAACAGCAGTTAAACAGACTCAGCCTGCAAAGTCAGCTGTGCCACTGATATTAACACTAATAATGCATGAAAGGGAGTGTGCTCGTTTTTTTCTCCAGATGATGTACTTGAATAGGATAGAAATTAATATGGGGGTTTATGAACTGCATTATTCTGATTCATTAATTAGATGTAGTGACAGTGCATAGTCTGCATACTCACCAAAACCCATTAAATTTCGATTTCCATGATGACCTGCCTAAAATTATTCAATTATATGCCACACATTTGGTAAGGTGTACTTATCAGCGATGCTTGCTAAGGCAAATGTTACATTTACGAACAAACCCCTGGCATATAATTTACTCTTTACATTGTAATTTGTTCCTTGAGTTGGATTGGTCGAGCTGTCTTCCAATGACACTGATATTTTTCACTATACAGTATGCAACAACTCTGCTTGTCAGCCTGTTTACAAGTTTGTGCTACAAGTTGTGTATTAATAGTGAAGGTTATTTTAGCTACTCTTTCTGCAGGTTACATCATTATGCCAGTTGACATGTTTATGACTGAATGTCTCTGCTGATTGTAAAAAAAATGCTAATTTATTCAGAATGGTTTATTGAATTTTAATCATTTATGTGAATTTAAATAATAATAATAATAATAATAACAATAATAATAAATGAGAAGCACAGTATACTTGGTTGAATGTCTGAATTCACAGTATTACTGTTTGATTAAAAAAAATGTATGCACTTAATTGTTCTCTCAACCGATTTGCTCAAATACAGAATTACAGAAATTTACTGTAAAATAACGGCCGTTAAATTACAGAAATTTACTGTAAAATAACAGAGGTTGAATTACAAAAATTTCAATTTTAGGTAATTTCTGTAATTTAATGTCCGTCATTTTACAGTATTTTTTTGTGATTTAATGTACGTTATTTTACAGTAAATTTCTGTAATTTAATGGTCGTTATATTAAGTTTTTTTTTTTTTCCGGCACCCCAGCAGAATTTTTTTACAGTGTATATATTGTAGAATGCCTGCACAATTGAGTCATTTGATTCTCTAAACTAATATGCTTAAAACAGCTGATTCATTCAGAATTCCCTCAACCACTTTAAACTAAATCACAGAATTATTCAAAATAAAAAATAAAACATAAAAGTTGACTCATTTGAATCAACTGATTTGAACTGATTTTATTATTCATTCATTCAATTATTCATTCATATTCTTTTTTGGCTTAATCTCTCTATTAATTAGGGATTGTCACAGTGGAATGAATCGCCAACTTATCCAGCATATGTTTTATGCAGTGGATGCCCTTCCAGCTGCAACCCATCACTGAGAAACACCCATACACTCTCATCCTATAGCTGGTGTGTGGTTGCCATTGCATCATACAAGTGAATGCTGCACACTGGTGGTGGTGTGGATGATTGTGAAGTGCTTTGGGTGTATGGCCATACACTATAAATGCGCTATATTAATACACATTACATTCACACATACATGGACAATTTAGCTCAATTCACCTATAGTACATGTTTTTGCACTGTGGGGAAAACCGGAGCACCTGGAGGAAACGCATGCGAACGGAAAACATGCAAAGTTTGAAGCAACAGCGCTACCTGTGAAGGGACAGCGCTACCTACTGCGACACTGCGTTGCCTTATGGAATCATTTATTTACAAACTTTTATGTATGTATGTATTTTATGTTATTTTATTGCATTTTTTAATGGTTTATTGAATCTTTACACATTTTTTGAAAGCACCCAATCATTCTGGAATAAAACAAGTCATTTTTATATAAATAAATGATGAAATTCACTGCTACAAATATATGAATCACATATATATATATATAATAATATATGAAAAATAACTGACCTTGATTTGTTAACTATCAGGTTAGTATTGCTTTTCATAACAATCACACTTTTAAATGTCAATTTGGGAGTGAAAACACCAGTATATAAATCACATATAAATATATAGAATACCCAAAGACAATATTTTATCTTTTAATAAGATGTTTTTTAACGTGATGGTTTTGGTCCCCTAAAATGTCATAGCCTCACCTGTGGCAGTGCAGAAAAATAATAATATATTGATATTATGCATTGCATATTCTATAATTCATGTTCTGTAATGCATACTGCATAAAAGGGAAGGAGAGAAAAGAGACTGCGGATGGCGTGATATACGGCAGAGCATGCTGAGTTAGGTGACAGAAGGCCCCATGTCTTTACCCAGCGGCATTGCAGGTGATTCATCTATACATTAATTAACAGCACATTCATTCTGTTTAATAACTCATAATGCATAATTCAGCCCAGTTCATCCTCTTTCGTGTTTCTGTGCCTTGCCATTTTCTTCACATAACTTCAAACCTCACACATTAAGTAATGTCGCGTCACACTAGAGTTAGAGCATGCAAAATTCTGTTGTTCGACACTGTGAAAAGAGGCGGGATTTAACAAGATGATTAGACATGCAAAAAATCGAGCGATTGGTCCAAATTTCTGCACAGAGAGGTCATGTTTTCATCTTCGATTGGTCTCATGCAGTCATGTGATGTGATTTCGCAGGTTGGAGTTCACCAAGCTTGAACTTTCGAATGCAGTGAACTGTAAAACTTGTCGCACAAGCTTGCATTTCCAGTCTGTCTCATCCGCATGCGCATGAATGGAAGTCTACGGGGAGAAAAGTCCAGTGTGACCGCAGCTTAACACTTTTCTTTTTTGGGGGGAAATAGGCTCATTTACAGGTCATCAGTTGTTTTACCATCTCTGTTTGGCAGGAGCACATTTAACTTAGCTTAGCATGAATCATTAGATTGGATTAGACCATTAGCACCACATTTTAAAATAAAGTTTTAATATGTATTTCAGATTTAAAGCTTGACATTTCTGTGGTTACATTGTGTACTAAGACAATGATATTATTACCTAGTTACCTAGCTGCGGACTATTTTCAGGTGGCGTGTAATACCATCGCGCAATTTCCTTTATTATTACGTAGGACTAAGAGTATAGTTCGTAGCAATATCAGCTTAGTAAACAACAACTTATTTTTGTCTTAGTACACAATGTTAGTATAACAGGACTGTCAAGCTTTAAACTGGATAATTATCTAATGTTTTTTTGAGGGAGATGCTAATGGTCTAATTCGATTCATTTATTTATGCTATGTTAAACTAAAAGTGCTTCTGCCAGACCCACAGATCAGCTAAATGGATTCAATAATGGTAAAACTCAACTGCTTAACTCTAGTTGACTTATAAAATTAGTCTATTTCCAAAAAAAATATTCATTTAAACAAACAAAATACATACAAAAAATCTTGATTTGTTGCTGCATAAAAGACTATAGTGATATGAGATTTGTTACAGGAATGAAACTCCTCTTTGAGAGGCAGCTATATCCTCACTTGACCTCAGTTCAATAAAAAAAGAAAAGAAAAAAGCTCCAGGAAAAGCTGAAATGAAGAGGGTTTGTTTCTGTTCGAAATATATAATTACATCCTAAGTGCTCTCACATTTCTGCCATCTTGGCAAAGCTTTTGAACAGAACCAGGTCTGTGAATGATTGTTGTTGTTGTTTGTTATTTCCGAGGGTTTGTCACAGTCCTGATCTATGTTTCTTTTTCATTTATTAGTATAATCTTACTCTAAAATCATTCAGTCTTGCAAGAGCAGTTAGTGCCCACAGCGGGGTCACAGTAGTCATTGCTCAGGCCGAAGGGGGCAATTATGCCAAACCAGCAGTGCCACTGTCTGAGAGACTACCCACAAATATGAGCCACCAAAACACTGTGCCATCATGTTTCCCTGTATAGGTTTTCTCTGTACCTATTTCTGAAGGATGAACCCAAGCACACTCTGAAAAGTGATACCCATCCATTTTTTCCGCCTATTTTTGCATCATAAACAGCGCTCTTGGTTTATCTGGCAAATCTTTGATATCAAAAAAAGCATGTGTTTGTGTGTATGCATCTGTTAAATGTGGCTACTGTCTACCAGCGTGTCCGGACATTGACTTACTTCACTGGCTAAAAATGCTATTGTTCTGATGTGTGTGTTTTGTTTTTGTTTTTTTCATCCCACAAATGCAGTAATGAAAGGGTGCGGCTGTTGAGGATTTCTGAAGGACATGATATAACTTGCATAAATCTGAAACTCATATCTTGAACGATGAATTCAATTATGGTTTCGTTACAAACAAGTGAAAGTACCAACATGTGCAAAACACATTTAAAGAGAGTGACGTAAGTGTGTGTGTGTGTGTGTGTGTGTGTGTGTGTGTGTGTGTGTGTGTGTGTGTGTGTGTGTGTGTGTGTGTGTGTGTGTGTGTGTGTGTTTAGAGTCAAAGCTTACATTATACTTACATTTAATTAATACACAGAAGCAATATAAATATAATAGCATATTTTTCTAATTCATTTATTGTTATTTTTTTCCAGATATAAGATTTCTCCTTTGTAAACACTTGAGATGGCTGTGCCTGAAAAAAAAAAAAAAACAGATTTGCAGTTTCTGAAATACAGATTACATTTCTTGCAAACAACTGCATAATCATCAAAATTTAGTTTTGTTTTAAAGCGAAATGCTAATGGTCTAATCCAATACAATGAATTATGCTAAGCTAAGCTAAAAGTGCTCCTGCCAAACAGAGATGGTAAAACTTAACTGTTTAACTCCTAGGTGATCTGTAAATGAGGCTATTTCCCCCCAAAAAAGATGAAGTGTTAAGCTGCGGTTACACTGCACTTTTCTCCCCATAGACTTCTATTTATACAACATATTTGCAGTTTCTGAAATACAAATTACATTTTTTTGGACGGATAATTATCTAAATTTAGTTTTGTTTTTGAATGAGATGGTCTAATCTGATTCAATGATTTATGCTAAGCTAAGCTAAAAGTGCTCCAGACAGAACCAGAGATCTAGAGATGGTTGTGCATGAAAAAAAATGCAGATTAGCAGTTTTTGTATTGCGGATTTTTTTTTTTTTTTTTTTATAAATTGTATACTTATCTAAATTTTGTTTTGTTTTTGAATGAGATGCTAATGGTCTAATCCGATTCAATGATTTATGCTAATGCTAATTGTGCTCCAGACAGATGCAGAAATCTAGAGACGGTTGTGCGTGAAAAAAAAAAAAAACAGATTTGCTGTTACTGAAATACCGATTTATTTTTTTGCAATCAACTGGATAATTATCTAAATTTTGTTTTGTTTTTTGAACGAGATGCTATGGTCTAATCTGATTCAATGATTTATGCAAGGCTAAGCTAAAAGTGCTCCAGAGAGACCCAGAGATCTAGAGATGGTTGTGCATGACATGAAAAAAAACTGATTTGCAGTTTCTGAAATACAGATTTATGTTTTTTGTAATAAATTGTATAATTATTTAAATTTTGTTTTGTTTTTAAACAAGATGCCAATAGTCTTATCAAATTCAATGATCTTTGCTAACCTAAGCTAATAGTGCTCCAGCCAGATCTGGAGCTCTAGAGATGGTTGTGTGTGAAAAGAAAAAAAAAAACAGATTTGCAGCTTCTGCAATACAGATTACATTTTTTTTAAGCCACTTAAATCCCATTTCTTCCTCATTCCAATGCTTGGTTTGACATTCAGTAGATCATCTTGACCACATCTTCATGCCTAAATGCATTTTCACTTACCGCCATGTGATTGGCGGATTAAATATTTACGGTAATGAACAGCTTAACAGGCAAATCTAAAAATAAAAATAAGAAAAGGTCAGTATGCGTTGGTGAAGAGTGTTGAAACGGGCAGCACTGAAATAAATTAAGAATGCTTATTGAATTGCTATTTGGAATGTATGTTGATCCTGCTGTTCAAACTGAGAGCTAAGTTATTACTTAATGTATTTGTTCATCATTTTTATCCAGATTTTTACGTAATTTAATTGAAGGTCTCTATTTACTCCCTTTAGGGTCCTCTTAAATTAAATCTACATATAGAGAATGTATTTTGAAATGTGTATTTTCTTTTACAATTCTGTTAATGTTTCTTTTTTTAACAATATGAAAACAATTACTTAAGAAAGTAGTTTGTAGTATTTTATGCAAATTTGTTACCATACGGTTGACTTTTTTTTCATTCAAATTTTCAATTGAAATATTTATTTACCTTTAATTTTTGTAACTTTAATAGTTTTATTTTAATAATGATTTCTGTAATTGTATTTTAACAGTTATTTTTATGTTTAAATGCAATTATCAGAATAGTTTTTAATTGTTTTAGTTAAAAATAGCAATATTTCTTTGGTGAATTTGGCTCGTTTGGAGAAATCAATTTAAAAATGGGAAAAAAATTGTCAAATTAAATTATATTATTCTTAGTTTCAGACCTTTTATATAATTTTGGTAATGTAAAAATTAAATTTTACTATACGTGACACAACATCTAGTAAAGTTGTATTTATATAATATATATATCTTCATGCACTGCCATGGCATGAATATTATTACAAACTACTAAAAAGTCAATAAAAGTCACTTTGTTGAACAGCAGATTTGAATTTCCAACATCAAAAGTCGACAGAGCAGAGATCAAGGTCACATAATGCAATTCACAACCATAAATAAATAAAGAAGACGACAAAATATGAAGTATATTTACAGAGAATATCTTTTTTATTATGTGATTCATTGTTAAAAATATGGTTTTGAGCATTTGCCCATAATTCCAATCCTACTCTTAACCTTTCTGTGTTTTCAGTCTTTTTCTTTAAGGTAAAAAAAAAAAACAGCAGGAATTGGGCGAAATGGGAGATTGAACATCTGTACATGACCTAGGATGATCTCCTCTAAGTCATGAGGGAGAGAAGAAGAAAAAAGGCCAGCAGGAGTAACATGAGGGTGAATGTTCTCCCAGTCATCATTATTGTGAGTCTGTCCTCTTGAGACTCGCCACGGGGGCCAGCCTGACAGAGCAGCACAATTACAGCTTTAGGACCGCTCAGGTATGCCTACAGCACTGCCATTTCATAAAGTATTTTACTGTGTCTCTTCACATTTTACATCTTTGATTATCACAGAAACAGGGGAATAAACTTTACATTTATAGATGCACAGAAGGTGAATCTCTTGAGCATTATAAGTGACCCTGGACCACAAAACCTTTGGGGAGTCTTTTGTTGCAAGGGTATATTTTGGTAACTTACAAAAAGATATTATATCATGCCCGTTGTCCGGGGGGTTTGGGTGGTTGGATCGAACCACCCCCCATGGCCAAAAGGTCCAGAATTTGTACTTTTAGTTATTTTATGTAATTTAATATTATATAATATATTTATTATATAATTAATAAATAATATTTAATATATATTGTAATAAAGTGTAATTTTAAATAACTATGGCCAGTAATTCGAATCCCATGGAGCCTTAAAGCCATGTGACTCGAGTCACGTAATACAACCCACTGAGTGGTAACATTTGAATCTTTGATGCAACACCCATACTGAGTAACGCTATGGGTCTAAAAGAGCAAGAGTGGCAGAAAGAGCAGGCAGCGGCATCATTATCACAAAATATTGAACATATGTTCAAAAAGACAAGGTAAGGCTTAAGTTACTTAAGTTACTTTCTAACAGATGAAAATCTGTCCCTATCCATGAGGTCTTAGGCTAACTGGTCGTGTTAAGACTCACCCCTCACTGACAAAGGTCCAGAATTTGTCCCATACATGAGCTCATTTGTCCTATTTTGACAAGGAATTTGTCCTATCGAAAAAGGCTTTAAGACCAAACAGAATCCTCTGTCGGCTGTTGCTTCGATGAGACAATGATGTAAGAGAAGTCTTCTTTCACTATTGTTTTTAAACAGAGAAAACATTTGCAGGTAACTTTTGTTCTAAATCTTGGACCTTATTCCTGAAATAAAAATGAGCAATAAAAAGGTGTAAAACAAGCAACAGAAGCAGAGCATATTAAAATTAATGTGAATATATTTTGGCTATTGATATCCATAAAAATGTACTCTTTTTTTTACCAAAGAGGCTAGAAAAAATCTGAAAAATTCATTATTATTGTTTTTATTATTATTAT
>CAIGQZ010032939.1:2660811-2674207 GCA_903798205.1 Danio tinwini
GTTGTTAGATATTAGTTATTAAAACTTTAGAAATGTGTTAATAAAATTGTCTTTCTGTTAAGCAAAAATTTAGGAAAAATATAAAAGGGGGGCTTATAATTCTGACATATATATAAAACACCATTTTTTATGTCAGGGCGAATCAGTTATTCCATTAAACAGCAGCTTCTTTAGTTATTCCATAGTTATCATTAATAAGGATCAAATTAGGATAATTTTAACACCACTACATGTTTTTTTCAGGTTGGAGCTGGAATTCATGTGTTGCTATGTCAATTTGATGTACAGCATGCATCGCATTATCAAACTGTTCTTGTTGACATCTTGGAGTGAAAACATAGACTAAACTTGAGACCGCAGAAGGCCATGGTGTGACCGCAATATAAACTTGCACGTCTTTCTCAACTTCAGTCATTACTCCAACACAGGTGCGCGTGCTCTAACCGAAAGCTCTTTAACCATCTCTATAGCAACCTCTCGCGACACAACCCATCCAATGCGGCGCCTTGCGATATTTGCAAACAAGTCATATGAATCATATTTATTATTATTTGACGTAACGGAAGAACGCCGCCAAATGTAGCGAAGTAAGAGTAATGATTTTTTTCTAATAATTTACTTGAGTAAGAGTAAAAGTACACATTTTTAAATGTACTCAAAAAGTACACGTTACCCAACAATTTTACTCAAGTAAATGTAACGAAGTAAATGTAATTTGATACTACCCACCTCTGGTAACCCCAAACCATGATTTTTCCTTCACCAAACTTGACTGATTCTGTGAGAATCTTTGGTCCATGCAGGTTCCAATACGTCTTCTGCAGTATTTGTGATGATTAGAATGCAGTTCAACAGACGATTCATTGGAAAAATCTACCTTCTGCCACTTTTCCAAATGATCAGCTAGAAGTTATTATTTGTTGCTCTTACAACTGGGATCGACGGCAATACTTTTGTCAGGTAGTGTATAGTCATAAAAAAAACTGAAAAGTTACTGGCCTTTTTATTACCAGGTTATTGAACTGCACGCAAATAATGACTTTTGTGTTCTGTTCAAACGACTTATTTAAAATGAGTTGAAACAACACAAAGCTTAATGTTTTTCTGGAGTTAACTTATTTGTTTTACGTTCAATCTACTTAAATTTGTAAAAACTATTAAGTTAACTTAATCGATTTGGGTTGGAACAACATGAAGGAATTGAGTGGAACCCAGCATTTTTACAATAAATTACAACAACAGTCCAGACAATATTGCTTTCTACTATTAAAAATGTCAATAAAAGTCACATTTTTAAACTCTTCCTCATCAAAATTTGTTGGAGGAAAGATCCAATCTTTATTCCAATTCTAAAGCATAAATAAATAGAAATAAATGCAATATGAAATGTTAAAGAAGCATATTAATATATAAACATGAATTACAAAACATAAAACATATGCTAATTCATATATTTTTTTCACAGTGTAGCATTGTTTATATGCAGTGTTATAAACACAACACTATGTGTCGCACAAAAGGGAGTGGGGGTTGTAATTACAATTGTTTACTTAATTCCATCATGTCTCACATGACATACCTGCTTTGCTCAAGCTTATCATTTTCCCATTATTAAAGGTGACATATAAGTTACTGGACCAATGATTCTGTTGATCTGAGATACTCACAGGCAAAGACAGAGGTTAAGTAAGGCATTTTGATTCCATTTCCAGAGCAATGGAAATCAGTGGATTGTTGCCCTGATTGACCCGTTCACAGCTCTTTATAATTGACCTTGCCAATGAACAAGGAGGTTATCCAGGGAGCTGATGCAGCAGAAATTCTGTTTACTCTGAACATGTGAGGAAGGAAAGGTCTTCTGTCCCTAAGGGAGCCAATAAGGCCATATGACACTATTTATAATATGAAAGTCATGGGTTAAATTACAAGAGACAAGCCCACTGTTTAATTACCTGCTGACAATGCATACTATTTAAATGTATACATTTTAGACTAATAAGATATTCAAATTGATCATACAAGTTAGGAAGAGTAAATAATGTATGTCTTGTCAATGATATCAGTTGTAAGAGCAACAAATAATAACTTGACTTCTAGCTGATCATTTGGAAAAGTGGCAGAAGGTAGATTTTTCAGATGAATCATCTGTTGATCTGCATCCCAATCTTCACAAATACTGCAGAAGACCTACTGGAATTCACATGGACCCAAGATTGTCACACAAATCAGTCAAGTTTGGTGAAGGAAAAATCATGGTTTGGGGATATATTTAGTATGGGGGCGTGCAAGAGATCTGCAGAGTGGATGGCAACATCAACAGCCTAAGGTATCAAGACATTTGTGCTGCCCATAACATTACAAACCACAGGAGAGGGCAAATTCCTCTGCAGGATAGCGCTTCTTCTCACACTTCAGCCTCCACATCAAAGTTCCTGAAAGCAAAGAAGGTCAAGGTGCTCCAGAATTGGCCAGCTCAGTCACCAGACATGAACATTATTGAGCATGTCTGGGGTAAGATGGAGGAGACATTGAAGATGAATCCAAAGAATCCTGGTGAACTATGGGCGTCCTGCCTTTCATATAAGCCGCTTCTGATACCAATGATCAACTATAAGTAAAAGTTATTATTAATTTGTTGTTTCTAAAACTTGGATAGGCGACAAGACTTTTGTTAGGTATGTGTACAGCTCAGAAGAATTTTTGAGGCCACTTTAAAGTTATTATCATTTTTCTCTGATTTGCCATTAATAGCTATGTGTTTAAATTAAAACATTCATTTGTGTTTTATTAAGTATGCTAGATAAATAAATTTGTGATAAATTTCATTAAGACATTTTTTTTTTATTTTAATATAGCTCCCAAATATTCAATGTGATTTTTTATGCAAATAAATGCTTCTATTTATTCATTAATTTATGTGTATTGCTATGTATGTATATGTATGTATTTCAGGCCTATAGTCAGCATGGTAAAAGGAGTGGTTCTTTTGTCTCAAAAAGTGGACCTAATTGTAGTTATTCACCTAATTTTTTTTATAAATATGAGATTTAAATACTGAATTTTGGTGACATTTTAAGCACTATTTTTAGCTGAATTAGCTTGTCGGATGGTCTTCATAACCACACTATTTGATGTATCATATCGAAAATATTTTCTTAAATATTAAGAATACAGATATCTGACAGATTTGTATGTTTAAAATCCATGTTTATTATATCATACATCATTAAATATATGAAAAAAAACTGTAGCCAATTGTCATTTATTGGCCGAATAACAAACTGGTCAGCACATTCATCGTTTCTCATTCAGAATTTGGCCATTTGAATAATAAAAAATTAAAACATAATAATAATAATAATAATAATAATAATAATAATAATAATAATATGCATGTTGTCCCCGTGGTTGCGTGGGTTTCCTCTGGGTGCTCTGGTTTCCCCTACAGTCCAAAGGCATGTGGTATAGGTGAATTGGGTAAGCTAAACATAGTGTACATAGCGTATGTGTGTGAATGAGTGTGTATGGGTGTTTCCCAGTGATGGGTTGCAGCTGGAACGGCATCCGCTGCATAAACATATGCTGGATAAGTTGGTGGTACATTCGATTGTGGTGACCCCAGATTAATAAAGGGACTAAACCATTAAGAAAATAAATGACTAATAATAATAATTTTGAGCTTCACAATTTTTCTAGCCTCTCTTGTAAAACACTTTTTATTGGTCATGTTTTCTTTCAAGAATAATATACAAGATTTATAGAATAAAAGTTACTTGTGTTTTCTCTCTTCAAATGTTTTCTCAATTCAAAAACAATACAGTAGCGAAAGATGACCACTTATATCAGATGTTTTCTTGCACAGCTAGATAATGGACTCATGAAAAATAATTGTTTGCCAAAACTGATTAACTGAAGTTACATCTGGATTCTGCTTGGTCTTAAAGCCTTTTTAGATGGGCTATTCATTCATTCATTTATTCATTTATTCATTCATTTTCTTTTCAGCTTAGTCCCTTTATTAATATTGGGTCGCCACAGCGGAATGAACCACCAACTTATCCAGCATATGTTTTTCGCAGCGGATGTCTTTCCAGCTGCAACCCATCTCTGGGAAACACCCAAAAACACTCATTCACACACATACACTATAGACAATTTAGCTTACCCAATAGCGTATGTCTTTGGACTTGTGGGGGAAACCAGAGCACCCGGAGGAAACCCATGCGAACATAGGGAGAACATGCAAACTCCACACAGAAATGCCAACTGACACAGCTGAGACTCGAACCAGCGACCTTCTTGCTGTAAGGCAACAGTGCTACCCACTGCGCCACCATGTCGCCCTAAATGGGTTATTTTTACTATTTATGATGACATAGCAGTTAAAATAGGACAAATGAGCTCATGTGTGGGACAATTTCTTGACCGTTGTCAGTGAGGGGTGGGTCTTCCGAACCACCTGAACCCTCCACACTACGGCCTGTATATGTACACTGTAAAACCCAACAGTCAACTTTATCAAATGAAATGAGTGTAGTTACTTTTAATTTACTAAAACTTAATATTTGAAAAGAGTTAAGAACTCAATGTTGAAGGTAATGAGTTAAATACCTCAAATAGAATAAGTTCACGGTACTCATATAGATTAGTTTTTTTTTAACTCAAATGGTGTGTGCAATCAGTTTCCTCAAACGATTTGAGTTGCCTTAACTTATTGAGTTTTACAGTACTCAGTTGGGTTGAGTTCTCTTCATTTTTTGGGTTTTACTTTGCTCAAATTGCTTTGTTCACTGAAATGGATTAAGTTCACAATACTCATTAGAATTCGTTTTTAAACTTAAATGGTTTGCTGCAATCAGTTTCCTCAAATGGTATGAGTTACCTTAACTTACTGGGTTTTACAGTGTATGTTGTCAAAATTATTATCCCTCTTGTAGGCTTTTTTCCCCCTTTTTCAAATATTTCCCAAGTGGTGTTTAACAGAGAAGGAATTTTCACAGAATTACCTATAATACTTTTCTATATAACATAGAACATTTATATAACATAAATTAAACACAATTTAAAACATGTAGGCTACAGTATAACAGAAATTTCTGGGTGAATTGAAAAACAGAGCTCGTCCTGTGTGCGTCAGCTGCTGTATTTTCTCCCTCAATCAGAAGAGGCATCTTATCCCGAAAGTGTGCTCTTATTGGGTAACGCACAACTAGACAGTAACTTCAGTTCATCAGAGAGGACTGCGAGCATCTCTTTCTGCGTACATATCCAGTCACTGACGTACTCAATCCTCAGCAGACCCGCATCGCAGCGTCATCACTGATACCCACCGAGAACTAGAGCAAAACTGATCCTCTGCGTTTTGCACATGAACATACTGACACACTTTTGCTCAAATCATTCTATTCTCGCTTTAAATGCTTCCTTTTTTGTAGGCTGTAAATGCGATATGGGGGTGATGTACGCTCATGTACTTCCTACTATGCGATGCTAAAATGTGACTGTCGTACACGTGCAGAGGTTACAGCTTCATTCATTTTATCGGTAGCGTTTTGTTTTGTTGAGTGTGTAGGTAGGTTGCACTGCCTATTACACTGTGAAGGAGGAGTGTGAAGAAAAGGCAGTGACCGGAAAGAATCTTCTAGTGGAAGGCAAACACACACACACACACACACACGCGCGCGCACACGCACACACGCGCGCGCACACGCACACACGCGCTCTCAATATATTCTAGAACACTAGAGGCAGTCGCGTTACACAAGACGAATCCACACTCCGTAAATATAGGCTAGAGCACCGGTTGCGTTACATAACGAGGATGCTCCGCAAACTTTTAGTTTTTTATATGCTCGTGGTTAAATGCTTCGTCTTGAACTGAATGCGTCAATATAACACGATCAAGGCATAATGTAGCCTACAGAGCTTTACAGGAAGACTAGCTATATATATAAGGTCACGCAATGCATATGCATTTAATGATGCGTCAGAGAAGAGATGATGCTAGTCCTGACGTGATCTGGTCGATGCCTTAATAATAAAATGTACAGAACAATGTAGGCCTACAGAACCTACTAACATGATAAGAAGTAGCCTATTAGCGAAATCATGGTTTTAGGCTGAATAATACAATTTGCTATTTGAGTTTATGCATACAAATCCACAATACTGTGCTAAGCTGCATAACATACATGAATTAAACGCATTCATTAGCGTATCAAACATTGTGCAATTTAATAAGCGAAATTAACACTTGACACGCTGTATCAGATTACAAACGCATTGCTCCCCGTTTAGTTAGTACTTACTGGTTGATCTAACCACCCAGCTGTTATTTAAAGAACCAAATAATATCTGAATACACTATTCAAAGCCATTTTATTCCGTGTTTGAGATGTCGAACGTGAAGCTGTATATAACAGCCTTTCTACGACCTGCTCGCTCCGTGCGCAGCGATCCTCTGACAACTCTCCGACACCTCGGGACGTTGCAGCGGGGGCGGGGCGGCGAACATGAGTAGAAGCTGATTGGTGCGTGGTGATGCCATTCATAATTGGACCAATGAGCCCAATGAGCTGTTAAAGGGGGAGGATTCGCAGGTACGCCTTCCCCCGAAGGTTGCACCGCCTAGTTTCTGTGTGTGTGCGTATTTTTTTCTTTCTATTTTTTTTGTAACCAAAGCTGGATGTGTAGGACGTCACATGTTGTTTTTCCTCTTCACTCCAGTCACTTAGCGATATGTGTTATTTACTGATAAACCGCTCCACGCAGCGAACGCGCACTCCGTGCCGGGTACAGAAGAGAGTCTGACAGGATTATAACTGACTGACAGCACAAGTTGAGGAGGAAAAGTGAGAGTTTTTTCTTCACAGCATATGAGAATGGCGAGTCCGCCGCCGACGGGAGGACAGCTGATTTCAGATATGACCGTGAAGAACAACAACCACGTTAAGAAATGCGGATATCTGAGGAAACAGAAGCACGGACACAAGCGCTTTTTCGTGCTGAGGGAGCCGAGCGAGGGCTCTCGCGCCCGACTGGAGTATTACGAGAGCGAGAAGAAATGGAAAAACAAGTCGGCTGCTAAACGGGTTATACCTTTGGACTCGTGCCTGAACATCAACAAGAGAGCCGATGCCAAACACAAACACCTGATCGCCCTTTACACGAAGGACGAGTATTTTGCAGTGGCTACCGAGAACGAGCAGGAGCAGGAGGACTGGTTCACGGTCTTAACGGATTTAATGAACGAGGGGAAAGTGAGCGACGGCTCCGCGTCTAATTCGGCGTCATCCCTCGTCGGCTTTGATGAGGCGAACTACGGCGTGATAACGCCCGTCACCGCTGCTTACAAGGAGGTTTGGCAGGTCAATTTGAAATCTAAAGGACTCGGACAGAGCAGGAACTTAACGGGCGTTTACAGGCTGTGTTTATCCAGCCGGACCATCAGCTTCGTCAAACTCAACACGGAGAACGCATCGGTGATTTTACAGCTGATGAACATCCGCCGATGCGGACACTCGGACAGTTTCTTCTTCATCGAGGTGGGCCGCTCCGCGTCCATCGGACCCGGCGAATTATGGATGCAGGCGGACGACTCGGTGGTGGCGCAAAACATTCACGAGACCATTCTGGAGGCGATGAAAGCTATGAAAGAGATGTCAGAGTTCCGACCGCGCAGCAAAAGCCAGTCCTCAGGTACCAATCCCATCTCCGTGCCCACCAGGCGGCACTTTAACAACCTTCCGCCGAGTCAGACCGGGCTGCCGCGCCGCTCGCGCACTGACAGCATGGCAGCCACGTCTCCCGTGACGAAACTGACGTCCTGCAGGATCCGCACAGCGAGCGAGGGCGACGGCACTTTAGGCAGCCCCATCAGCCCAGGCGTGAACAGGACGCATTTGAGCCGCTCCAACACAGTGACAGCTCGCCCATGCAGAACATTTGAGTCTTCATCCTTGCAACATAGCAAATCCATGAGCATGCCCGTATCTCACTCCCCTCTCTCAGCTGCCAGCCCGGTCAGCCTGTCCTGTAGCAGTAATGTAGAAAGTGGTCCTCGCCCATCCAGCTGCACAGCCTCTATATCTGGCTCCCCCAGTGATGCGGGCTTCATCTCCTGCGATGAGTGTGGCTCCAGTCCAGGTGATGTAAGACACCTTTTAGCAGCAAACCGAAGCAACACACCTGAGTCACTTGCTGACACCCCCCCCTCACAGGAGGGCAGTGACCTGTACGGATACATGATAATGGAGAGGGCAACCAGCTTTGGCCAGCGAGGCATCCGGGCATCAGGTGAGGAGATCTTAGGAGACCTGGAGAAAGCCTACAGGAAAAGGACACACTCCCTCACCATGCCTTACCAGAAGAGGGTGCCATCACAAGTGTCCTCAGCCTCACTGGATGAGTACACACTGATGAAAGCCACGTACACTGCAGGCCATTCGGGCCGCAGCTCTCACACTGCATCTCCAAAGGTCACATACCCTGAGGATTATGGGGACATTGAAATTGGGTCATTGCTGAAAAGTTCCAGTGGTAATACAGGTGATGATGGCTACATGCCAATGACACCAGGTGTGGCTGCGCAAGGGGGGAAGGCTGACAACTACATGCCAATGAGCTCAATGTGCGTTTCAGCTCCAAAGCAGATAATCAACCCCAGGACGCACCCCCTGACTATAGCTAATGGGTACAGAACTAGCTCCCCCAGCAGCTGTTCTTTGGAGGACAGTGGCTACATGAGGATGCTGTGTGGCTCTAAGTTCTCCATTGACAGTTCAGATGGGAAATTGACAAATGGTGAGTACCTCAACATGTCTCCTGTAGATTCAGTCACACCACCAGACTACTACCTGAGCCCTGAGTCTCCCTGTCTTAGACAGCTTCACTTATTTAACTCTTTGCCCCGCTGTCATAAACCCCAGCAGATGCAAAAGGATGCGGACAATGATCAGTATGTTGTCATGAACCCTCAGAGTCACAAGATTATAGAGGAGTCAGTAAAAACAGCATCCCCTCCTGCCCCATCTCCTCTAAGACAAAGCCGCACAGACAGCCTCATTCTCCGGCACAGGATCAGCCGACCCACCCGCCTCTCTCTTGACACGCTAAAGACATTACCCAGTATGAATGAGCATCCCATTCCATCTGAGCCGAAAAGCCCTGGAGAGTACATAAACATAGACTTTGGACATGTCGCTGGAAGTTGCACCCCGCCTTCTGCTTCCTTCGAGAGCCCAACCTCATCCCTGGGATCGTTCGCCGATCAGAGGACGTCCCCCCTCTCTGATTACATGAACCTTAATGTGAGTTCACAGTCACCCAAATCTGGAAATGCCGCCCCATCTGATCGCTTGGAGCCCCTTCCAGAATGCACATCATGCCCCACCCACACTGAGGAAGAGGAGGAAAATGAGAGGTACCAGCGCAAGGCACAGGTGGCACCAGCGGGCCCAGTTGATAAAGCAAAAGACGATTACACAGAGATGACGTTTGCCGTGTCTGTTTCCTCTCCGCCATCTCAGCCCTCAGAAGGTGGGCACACCATCAGCCCATCCTCCTGCTTGCAAAGGCTGGCTGTGGACGAAAATGCAGGAGCGCCTGCTGTGGAGGCATTTCTGCTGCATGCTACACCTCTGGCCTTGGTGGACCCTGATCGAGGTGCCAAGGTTATTCGTGCTGACCCTCAGGGACGCAGGCGGCACAGTTCAGAGACATTCTCCTCAACCACCACTGTAACACCAGTGTTTCCCTCCTTTGCACATGACACCAGGCGGCACGGTTCGGCCTCTGTGGAGAACGTGTCTGTTTCGGTAAGAAACGGTGAAGGATCGGATGAAGAGTACAACAGTCCCATGTGCAGGGAGACGTCAGCAGGATTTCAGAATGGACTTAACTACATTGCCTTAAACTTGATGGATGGAGGACTTGCCAGTTGTGATTCTCTTGTCCGGTTCAAAGCTGCCAGCTGCTGTAAAGAGGGCATCAATGGAATACACACTAGTCCGTATGCCAGCCTTGGGTTCAAGGAGACGGCAACAACAGTAAAAGGTAAGCTTTTTGTATGTTTTTTTTTTTTCTGATTAGTTAACGTTTACAGTAATTCCATTCATTTTTTTTATTTCACAATTGCTGTGCTCTTCTAGAATGATGATTTAGCTGTGTGAATTCCCTACAAAATGACACAACAGTTTGTTTTTGCTAAAACAACAACCGCACATTACTCGTGCACTAGATAAGTGTGGCACATGACAGATTCCCCTCTTATGTGAGAGAGCTAATTGAGCAACTTGAGTGTCAGAATGATGGAAAAGCCTCTTTAAAAGCTGTGGCGCAGTTTTTATTCTGAGACCGATCGCTTCATTCGTGCCTGCAGGAGCATTTGGGATGAAAACAGCTCAGGTTTTTAATCCTTTGTACTACAGCTGCTTATTTAATAAAACTAATACTTTTATTTGCAGGAGTGTTAGAATGTGATCAGTTTGAGAGCATGTAAATGTGAAAAAGAGAGAGGTTGTCAATTATTTAGCAGAAAATTAGGGAACATTCCCGATATTTGCATCATACTTTGACTCATTCTCAGGATCAGAATTAGTCATTTGTATAGTACTTGAGTGAACAGTAGCCTGAATCAAAACAAGTGAGTCAGTTGTTTATCAGTTTTCAGGTCGAGGGTTTCAAGGGCTGGAATGCAGAACGTGTGCAAAGGTCGTACAGTGAGGTTAACGCCGGCTTGTTTTTCCAACCTGCCAGGTTTCACTTAAGGAACAACCCACCTTTAGTTTATCAGTATAACTTAAAAAACAAAGTTGTTTGTGCAACTCGGAGATAAACATGTGGGCTGATAGATTCACATGGAAGTTACATGCAGAAATGAGTGGTCAGATTCCAGCAAACAATTGTGTGTTTAATAGACGTCTAATAGACATCTAAATGTAGACAGCTTCGCTAAACTTAGGCTGTCAGTAATAATCGAATAGACAACTAAGAGTAGCCCAAAACTAGTAGTTTAGTCGTCAAATAGACAGATTAGACAAACTTTATATGTGTAGTCATTCATTTCATTTCTTAGAAGTCTATTAGATTTTCACTGACAGCCCAAATTTAGCCTTGTTTTAGCCGAGATGACTATGTTTAGACATCTATTAGACATCTTTTAAAAACAAAAAATGCTTGCTGGGATAGATGTTGTTGCCAACCATGCCTTTGAGTATGTGAGAAAGCTTTTTAGAATGTACATAAGTGTTAATTGAGTAGAATACACCCTAGGGAGACTCTTACACTAACAAAAAGTCAAGGTGAAGGATTGCACTCAGAAGGCCGTGAATTATTATCTTTTGAATGACACTACACAAAAGAGGACAGAAGTAGTAGCCTATCAAAACAACATGCACACTCACTACACAAGGCAAATAGGCGACATCAGAAACTCAATTATGATCTCTAGGGTGTGTGTGAGAGAGTGTTCGTGCTGGCTGAGCAGGTGTTTCTGCTGTTCTCTGTTTACCTCCACAAGTGGACGAAGCAAAAAGACGTAGCCTCAGGCCACGGAAGTTCTAGAACAGTGGGAGGAGACCACAAAAAAAAAAAAAACTCACACAAACATTGTCACGCACAGCCACCCAGCTCTGTGATTGGTCGCTGACAACATTCCAGCAAAACAAAAGATGAGCCACAGAGACAGAACACAGAGCTCTTATTTGTGTTGAACAGCCTGATAGTTTTCCTGATAGGAACCTGCACCAGTATGAGACCCACTGAGCAGAGATGAGCACACGGATAGGCTGCGCTCTGTTTACTACACCAGCTTCTGTAATGCCACATTCCACTCCTTTCCTCCTTCCGTCACTTTTACTCACTGATTTAAATGGTACATTTGTGAATGGGGAGCAGGCACATACTTTGACAAACACGACTACATATTTACATAGCGTGCCGGATGTTTGACTCAGGTTTATGATGGTGCGTCATCATGTTTGGACTGATTAGTTATTTATCTCAGTGTTTTTCACATCTGCTTCCTCACCGAGTCACTAAAATACATTGCCAGTGTGTTGTAAATCAACCCGATCACCTCTGACCTGGCCTTGGATATAGAGGGCTATAGAGGTACACTCAAAAGCATAAAGAGCGCCATTGGCATTTAAGCTTTTGGCTGCCTTTTATTTCCTTAGATTGGATTCTTTCCATTTCTTCCTTCATAATAGCTCTAGAGAGGAGAACAAACACTGTCTTATTAAAAATTTACTATTAGGACATCCCAAGAACTCATCTCAGAGAGCTGCGTGTTTCTGCAAGGAGCTTCTCCCCCCCCCCTCAAGGGAATAGTCTGTGTGAGGGGCCGAGCTAGCAGATGGTGGGGGCCAGGGTCGTGCACCTGCCATTCCAAGCAGTGCACAGTGGTTATCGGGCCCATCAGAGCACTGACAATGCACTAATGATTAGCGGCCATCTGCTGCCCCACACAACAGTCTAGAGAGATATAGGGAGATACAGTCAGATAACCAGTGTAAACAGTTGGCAAAAGCTCGAAATAAAAGTGAAATCTATCTTTTGTTTGGAGCCTCGAGTCCCACCCCTTCCCGTTTTTTGATAGACTTGATTTAATTGATAAGTACAGCAGTGAAAGCGAGATTGTGTCTATTATTTTGCCTTTTATTTGTAGAGAACAGACTCAAGAGTCCATCCCCCATCACAACACACACCTATTCCATGGAATCCTAGTTTGGCATTATCTCTTCTGTCATGTTTGTCTGATTTTCTTAGTTTTTTTTTATTTTTTATTTATCAACTTAAATTATTATTGTCCACTATTCTTTGTCATTCTAAGGCCACTGGGCAGTGGTGAGCCCGGGTGCGCGGTCCCTTTTAACGCTGCTTGCACCTTTTAATATTCTATTATTATTCTATTTATTATCATTATTATTATTTTTTTTGTTTGTTTATTGCTTTCTATGTCTATTTCTGATCTTCACTTCATTCTTGCCTCTCTTTCTCTCTCTTCGTATCCGTGCTCACCTCTTAGTTTTGTTGTTGTTGACTTTGTAAGTACCTGTTATTGTCGCACATTTTATAGCGTTAAACTGATCCAAGATGTTCTGTTACACGATCTTACTGCTTCCCACTTTTAGCAGCACAGATAAGGCGGATTACACGCTGCCACAGATTAGACATTGTTGAGCAGCTTTGTTTGGTGACCAAGTAAATGACACACACACACACAACCACACACCACACAATTCACAGGTGAATTTTACAATGCATGCCATGTCCAGGTTATATTTCAATGGAATAAAACAAGGACTTAAGCTTTACTTAAACAACATATGACAATTCAAAATGAATAGTAAATAAATAAATAAATAAATAAATAAATAAATAAATAAATAAATAA
>CAIGQZ010032939.1:2690465-2706091 GCA_903798205.1 Danio tinwini
AAAAAAAAAAAAAAAAAAAAAAAAAAAAAAAAAAAAAAAAAAAAAAAGCATTTTTCTGGTCATATTTTCTGTTTAAAGAGAAACAAATAGGTTGTGTACAAATGAAGAGTAAAATGGCAGTTTTTCCATTTTTGGGAGAATCATTCCAAGACAATTTAACTTCGACTCATTTACATGACAGTTGTGAACTAAAACTACAAATATTTGAAAGAGATTTCACAAACTTTTACTCACTAGATGCATGTGCCTAAGAACTTGACATCCAGAAGGGGCAATATAGTGGCCTTTTTTTTTTTTTTAGAAAGTTAACTATGAACCAAGCATCTGGCACATGGTAAAACATTCAAGTGTCAAACCATAGTCATGCTGCATTTTTTGCCTCAGACTTCCATTCACACGCATGCAAAACGCAACAAAGCTTGTGCAACAAGTTGATGTTTGCAAAGTTCAAGCTTTGTGAACTGACCTGAAGAAAAAAAAAAATAAATAAAAAAAAATAATAAATCACATGCTTTTTATAGAGACCAATTGACTAAAGCATTGAGTCTGTGGACAAATTTATTTGGACAGATTTTTATTTAAATATCTAATTATCTGGTTTAATAGTTTTTTTTTTTTTTCCCCAAACAGCACCATACAATTTTGCACACATGAAATCCATGTGACCGCAGCATTAGTCATAGGGTTGAAACCATTTACATATTAGTAACGAATGTCAAACACATTTAAACAAGTTCATTCAGATCATTGGCATTTATAAAACATTTAGAGGGGGGAATAAATTTAAACGATCATAAATTAGTGAAACCGGTTTTGTAACTTTCATTACAACAGCAAAAGGCTACTTGCTTCAACCTTTTTTTATTAGATCTTTAAAAACTAAAAAATAAATAGACTAAAATGTTATTAGTTCCTTATAATGCTGCAGTCACAGTAAAGTTTGAGCTTGCAAAATACTGTTGTACAGCACAGCAAAAAGGGGTGGGATTAAACATTTATATACAAAATAAAAATCCTGTCCAGAGAGGTTGAGATTAATGTGTCAGACAATGTGACTTTGTAGGTCAGAGTTTACCAAGTTTTAACTTTCCAATGCAGCGAACTGCAAAACTGGTCACGTGAGCTTGCATTTCCAGTCTGACACATGTGAACAGAAGTCTATGGGTCAAAAGTCCAGTGTGAACCTGAAGTGCTTACTGAAACTATTTCAACCTCCTGTTTTGTTATATATATATATATATATATACACACACACACATATATAAAAAAAAAAACACAATCCTAAGGCACTTGAAGGGTTTAACATCACTGTGATCAATATGCTTCACCCAGTGTCTCTAGGACCACCAACTCTGCATGTTTAGGAGGTCTCCCTTGTCTGTCACACCCATTACAGGTCTTTCAGTCTCTGCTAATGAGATAGAGATAAACTGGTGGTCCTCCAGGAACATGGCTAAGAAACAGCACTTTAACCAGACAGAGCCTCATTTTCATTTTAAAATGCACTTCTTGGAAGACTTCCCAACTGTGCGCAGACAAGAGGAATAACTGCTGGTTAGATTGGAGCTTTTAAACAGCTAATTTACTGTAATCATGGTTCCACTAAAATCCAGTTTTGTAATAAATACATAGTTAATTTTCATAAAAAGGAACATTTATTCAGTTTTGGTGCAACCAACATGGAAAAGATGACAGAAAAGACTCCAAATCCATAAGATTAATTCATGCTGGGGAATAAAAAAAACAAACAAACAAAACAATTAATCTAAACGGTGCACTAGGTGAAATGAAGACTACATTGATTGCATTATAGTACCTTACACACAGTAGTAGACAATCCACAGGTACTTGCGGGTATTGACACATGGATCTGAGAAGACGTCATTGGAGGCTGATACAATGCACCGATTTCTCCCTTCACATCTACACACCACAAAGTGACAACTTGAGTAAAACTGAAGTGTTAATTCTTATTGCATAATACAGCTTGGAAAAAATTTACCCATAAATCACATGTCCAGATCAAAATCTACAGAAGTGTTCAGTGGAAAGACAACATTTGAAATCAAGCAGCTACTGTTAATGTCAAACCCTGTACATCACTACTTATTCATGACCATTTACAGACAAAACTAAAACATTGACTTAAGCTCATAGTACCCAAAACCTAGGAAGTTACCTAAAATGCTGACAATTGGTGCAATTTATACCTGTTTGACACTATAGCCAGTGAGTTAGGTGAATAGCAGTCAGTGTTTTGGCGTCTACGTCTTGTAGGGCAAGTTATTCCATCTGTACGTCCATAGTTTGCAGCAATTATTTTAATCTTGGAACGTCCCACTACAGGAAGCAAAAGCACATTTAAAGGTGAAAGCATGGGACCTGATATTGAAACAGAAGAATTGCTGCTTACCACACTTCAATCTACTTTGGTCATCTTCACAAGTCACACTAGTCTCTGGAAGACAGGAAGGTTACACGTTTGTGCACAGAGACAAACTGGTAAAAAAAATAAAAAAATAAGATACATACCTGCTGGGATGCAAGTGTAGGTGGTGATGTAGTACTTAAAGGCGTGAATGCATGGATCACTTGCAAGTCTGTCCTTGCTTACTACACAGTCTGACAATCCATTACACCTGTTTGAGGTCAAATCAATTTCCATCAAACGTCATGGACCAGACTAGATACAACCATTAATTATTAAAAAAAAAAAAAAAAACCCATTACCATTTATCTACTGGAGGAGTATCTTTAGCACACCTAGTTGTAAGCATGAAATTTTGTGGCTTTGCAGGTCCACAAGTGTCTGTGCTTCGGCGACCAAACGTTGCTGATATTACGGAGATCACACCAGAACCTGTTAACATGTATATAAAAACAATAATAAATAAAGAATCTCATTAAAGAATAAAATGTAGCAAAAGGTAGCATGACTACACCTTACCGCAACGCAGATAAAGGTCAGAATCCACACATGTCATTTGAGTGCCTTAAAAAAAAAACAAAAAAAAACAAAAAAAAAAACACACATACATGTCACCATTTTTAAACTAGCAGTTTTCCCACCAGAGATTGAGCTTTAAATAAGTCTGACAGACACTCACGCATATACTCTGTAACATTTGGGGCTCTATTTTAATGATCTAGGCGCAAAGTCTGAAGCGCAGGGTGCAAAAGCATTAAGGGAGTGTCCGAATCCACTTTTGCAATTTTAAGGACAGGAAAAGACGCTCTGCATCGTGGCGCATGGTCTAACAGGGTTGAACTTATGAGTTATGGGTGTGTTTTGAGAATTTAAAAAAAAAAAAAAAAAAAAAAAAAAAAGTCTCATCTCCTATTCGCTTTAAAAAAGGTCGTCACACACCAGACACGCCACGGCATGGCACATGACAGTTGAATGTGTCGGACACCAGACATGCACAGTCGCATGCTATTTAAAAGTAAACTAGTGAGATTACACTGTGGCACGGCAGAAATATGAACTGTCCTGAAGCAGGTTGCACACCAGAAGCCCTGCAACGCAGTTCATATTTCTGCCACGCCAGAGCACCATCTGATTAGTTTGGTCCAAGCTTGTTTTTAATAAAACAAATATAAGCATACTACTACAACAAAAGCAAATAGTCATGAATAAACTAATGGTTTATTAATGCACGGACGGAGTGGTTGTTTATGTAGAAAATAATATATTTTAATCCTTTCATTAGCAGAGATTTGTGTATTGCTGCATCCTGCTAGTTAAGCAATGCACAAGTGAGGTGCCAACTAACAGTTTGTTCTGGACTTAAGACCTGCTTTTAGCCGGCCTATTGCGAAATCTATTTTAGTTCCTCAAAACAGCAATGCACCAACAATGCGCCTTAATACACATTTTCTAGACTGAAACACCCATGAGTCCACAAAGTGGCGCAAATGGATTTACCATTTAAACGTGGCGCAAAACAGGAAAATTAGGGTTGCGTTGGTCTGAAAATAGCAACACGTCAGGGCAAACAGGTCTTGCGCCGGGTGTATGATAGGGTCCTTGGTGTTGGTTTCTAATTGCATAAGGAGATTAAGAGAACACCAAGTGCATGATTAAAATGCAACAAAACCTTTCCAAACGCAGTCCCTGATGACCACGGTCTTGCAGAGTCTCCAACACATCTACCTGCAGGTTTCTAGTAAGCTTAAGAGCTTGATTCACTTAGTTCAGGTATCTAATTTGGGCTGAAGCTAAAAATACGCAGGAAATTAGCCTTCTAGGACCAAGTTTGGGCACTAATGCCAAAAACTGAGTATTTTCTCTATTCATATTTTTAATTTTTGCAGATCAGTTTAAGCGAAATACCAAGTAGTCATGCATCACTTCAACTTAATCTTTTTTGGTCACTTTTGATAGTCTGTTTGTCGAACTTAAGTTAAATTGCATCTACATGAGAACTAATTCTCAGACTAGTAGACTGTTAAGGTTTGCGCAAGCTGAAATGTACTTGCAAAGTTTCTTATATAGTCAGTTAAATGTCTGTTGGAGCAGTATCAACAGATAAGTAAACAGTCTACTAATACTCAAACAGACCATCAAAATAAAGGGTAACCTTTTAGTTAAGTTTTTACAATTACAAATACACATCTGTACAGATTTGTCATTGTGACAGCATAGAACAATAACTGAATCTAGTGGCAAGTAAATGAAACTTACGTTGTTTCAACTCTTTGGCATAGTTTACAACAGCATACGTTGTATATTTCAGCAAACTGCAGTTTATCAGCACTAGATAAACAAAAAAAAAAATGATTAAAACACCTTCACTACTAATCTCACACAGATTCACATATTGTTGCAAATAAACATTTTAAACGGAATTTCTCAGGACCATCATTCAGCTTCAAAATAATATCCACTCTATGCTTTTTTTATGTTAATAAAGAAACTCACAAAAGAGCATAACACTAAGAGAGCCCATTGTTGCGCTGTATCCATCAACAGTATATTCTGCTTTTACTGAATCATATTTATAGGCCAGTGCTGTGAGTGTTAATGAGCGACACCTGTGCACCACACCAGTCTCCTGTCCTAGAGGATAACGAGGACTGACCAGAGATGAAGACGACACTAGAGTGGGTTTATGAAGTTAGAACTCATACCCCCGGTTTAACAAACAAGGTTTAAGGCTAGCCAAAATTAAATTGCATGTTTGAGCTGTCTCAACTCAAAATAACTTGCATTGAGATGTCTTAAAATACATCAGTGTCATTTTTTTTTTTTTTTTTTGCTGCAGGTGCTCACCAGTATTGTATTTTTCTAGGGCCATTTTTTTATAAATGTGGCTTAAATAGCCTAATTTAACTAAGGCCCAGTCCTGGCTTAATCTAAGCCCTGTTTGTGAAACTGGGCCATAATGTATTAATATGCATTGACTCAATGGCAGGACTTATGAGTCTTAAGTCATTGAAACGGAATCAAATTTGTATTTTACACAAATCATGGTCAATATGGAATATAAATGGGATGGAATAATTCCATTTCTATATGCATTTAAGGTATTGAGGAGGAAGACAAAAAAGCTAAAGAATACCTAAAAGTAAATGAATCAAGAATAAACCTTTCACTCAGCATCAGAAGAATAACTGTTTATTTTTACACATGCAGTTTGGGTGAACTATCCCTTTAATTGAATAGACGGCAGCTTCCTCTTACAGGTATTTGCAGCAATATTTGGTAAATCTTATAGAGCATATTAATGATTGTCAATGACATTTTCATCATTATTCTGTGGTGGCAACATTAGTAATATTTGATATGCAGAGCAGCATGGTGGTGCAGTGTGTAACATGATCACCCCACAGCAAGAAGGTCGCTGGTTCAAGCACTGGCTGGGTCAGTTGGAATTTCTGTGTGGAGTTTGCATGTGCTCCCAGTGTTTGCGTGGGTTTCCTTCCGGTGCTCCGGTTTCCCCCACAGTCCAAAGACATGTGCTATAGGTGAGGTGAATAAACTAAATTGGACAAAATTAATGAGTGTGAATGCAGGAGCGTATGGGTGTTTCCTAGTGTTGGGTTGCGGCTGGAAGGGCATCCACTGCGGAAAACATATGCTGGATATGTAAGCGGTTCATCCTGCTGTGGTGACCCCTTATGAACAAAGGGACAAAGCCGAAAAAAAATGAATAATATAAGAAGATTTTTAGATAGGAAGGTTGCTGGTTCAAGCCCCAGCTGGGCCAGGAGGGCTTTCTGTGTGGATGTTCGCCCCGTGTTTATGTGGGTTTCCTCCGGTTGCTCTGGCTTACTTCATAGTTTAAAGACATGTGTTATAGGTGCATTGGATAAAATAAATAAGCCATAGTGGATGAGAGCGTGAATGGGAGTTTCCCAGTGCTGGGTTGAGGCTGAAGGGGCAACCGCCGCATAAAACCTGTACCAGAGTGATTGGCAGTTTGTTCCAGTGTGGCAGCCTTTGATAAATCAGGATGGTGAGTGTGTGTTCACAAATTGCAATACAAGTAATTGAGATGTAGTATTCAAGTTTGAAATGAAGTAAAGGGCTTAAAACTCTTAAGCAGGACTGTGGAAACGTTATCCTGGAGGGCCAGTGTCCTTCAGATGACTCCAACCCAAATTTGCTACACCTGAACGAGCCAGTCAAGCTTTTTCTAGGTATGCTAGAATTTTCCTATGAGGTGTATTGTAACTAAATTCTGTATGACACCAGCCCAAGTTCATTTACCCCTTTTCTAGCACTAAACTCAACTAGAGAGACCTTATTTATCTGGTTCGGGTGTGTTTAATTGAAGTTGAAGCTAAACTTTTCAAGACAGTGGCCCTCCTGTTGGCTACACCATTAAGGCAGATTAGCTTGATAGCCAGTTAAGTTTGCACCAATTCTAGGATTTAGGTACCACAAAAGTACTTCAGCTCAGCTGCTCCATAATAACATGGAAAGAAAGAGTGATTAAAGTTGAGCTGCCTTCATAAGCACCTAAAACCCAAAATGGGTGCAAACTAAACAGAAACTTATCTGGCTAGCCAGCTAATCTGTCTTCATGGCACAGGCCCCTGGTCTAACATCTCATTTTAAAAGTTAATATTAAAAGTAAACTCCCAACACAGTACACATGGATAATAGTAATAATTGTGAATTAATTTTCTTTTCAGCTTAGTCCCTTTCTTAATCAGGAGTCACCACAACATATCCAACCACCATGTTATCAAGCAGATGTTTTACACAGCGTATGCCCTTCCTGCTGCAACATCCATACACACTCAGAGTGCTTTCACCCTAGCACTTTTAGTCCACCTCCAGGTTCATTTGACTTCAGAGTACAGTAGGTTTAGTTTGTGTGAATGTGCCTTTTAAACTCAAGTGCGCACCAATAAACCGTACCAGAGTCTGCCTGAAAGAGGTAGTTCGGGGTACAGTCCATTCAAACTCTGATCTAATTCACTTCTGGTATGAACGCAATCGTACCAAATAATGGAAGTAAACCGCCAACTGTATAACAAACTAACATTTATTCAGGTGTGTGTGTGTGTTTATCATGTACTGTATCTTGGTGACAAGTGGGACTGAGGAAGGGCAAATCACAGTGATAATGTCTGCTGCTTTTCTCCTCCAAAAACAGCTTCTGCAGACATTGAGGGATGTTCTGAACGTTTGAGACAAATGGACAGGAGAGCAAAGTAAAAGCAAAACGACCGCGATGTGCATACATCTTTCTATTTTGCTTTTAGCTTTGCTTTCATGGCCGTCACTTAGCAACAGTCGTACACAACTCGAGGACGCAAGCGTACTGGGGTTCAGAAAGAAAAAAGAAAGTGTGAACACAAACCAACTGAGAAGGTGGCAAGGGCAAACAATCTAACTTGGCTACAGCCTGGGCAATTGATCAAAAGTGTAAAAAGCACCCTCATTTACACATACACTACTGACAATTTAGCTTACCCAATTTACCTATAGCACATGTCTTTGGATGTGTGGGGGAATTCAGAGCACCCAGAGGAAACCCACATCAACATGGGGAGAACCAGCAACCTTTTTGCTGTGATGCGACAGCACCACCACAATACCCCTGGTATAATTGTATTAAAAAATATATATATAAATAAAAAAAACCTACACACACACACACACACACACACACACACACACACACACAATAGTGAGGGAGTTCCCTCAAATATTGAGGGAACTCCCTCCCTTTCATTTTTAGACCAGTTACCATTTGCACAGAAACAATATGATGCTATGGTTAGACTATGGCTAACTGTAAAAAATCCAGAGCTAAATTGTGGCATCCATGGTTCAACTAAAAACCAGTTTTGTAAGTACTATTTATAATTAAGACTTTCAGTCTCTGTAAGGTAAGATTTATTTGGTACAGTCATGTGGAGTAGCAACAAATGAACAGTCCAAATCCACAAGATCAGCTCTCATCTGCTGCAAGAGAAAAAAAAAAAAAAAAAAAAACATTAAAATAAACCTTGACTGAATTCCCTAGTAAAGGTGACAGAGTAAACTAACTGTGCAAGGACTCACACTCGCAGTAGTAGGAGATGTGCAGGTACTTGTTTATGTCATAACAGGGATCGTTGAAGATTTCACCGGTCCCTGATAGAGAACAGTGTTCTCTCCCTTCACAGCTACACCACACAAAAATTACATTATAACTAGACTTAAAGCTGCATGTTAATGATCGTAAATTCACAATTAGATCATAATTTTGTTAACATTCTCCAACATTTGTCAAGTAGCCTGGACACCACTGCATATCTATTTTCTGACAAGCGAAAGTCATGTTACTGTTAATACTTCCCTTGATATTTAAAAATAAAATGGTTTAAAGATATCTCCATCTATACCTTTCTGACACAATAGACAGTGCGTGGGTTGAATAGCAGTCAGTGTTTTGTTCCCGCTTGAACGGCGGTCCTTCCAAGCAGGTTGTTTTGTCTCCATGTTGATAGTTTGCAGCAATTATCTTAATCTTACCGTGTTCTACATGAACAAGCACAGCAATTTTTAAAATGAAAGCCTGTCAATGGATATTGAAACAAGTATTGGAAATACAGCGTACCACATTTCAAGACACTGTGTCCATCTTTACAAATCTCACATGTTTCTGAAAGTTAAAGGGAAAATTACACATCTGCACAGAGAAGGAACTACTGAACTGGAAAAGGAAGAGACAGAAAAACCATTCATACTTGGTAGGATGCAAGTGTAGGTGGTGTTGTAGTACTTGTAGGTGTAAAAACAGGGATCTGATCCTGCAACTGTTTTCTTGCTTAACAGACACTCTGCACGTCCATTACACCTGTTTGAGGGAAATTGAGATCAATTTCACTACAAATTATTCACAAAGCAAGATCATGACTACTAATTGTTCTCATAATCTGGAGCAAAAGGAATGATAAAGATCCTTACAACTTAAGGACTAAGGGGACATCTTTTAAACACCTAAGAGTAACCAAGTCAGAATGTAGTCCTGCAAGTCCGCAAGTGTGAGTGCTTTGGCGACCAAACGTTACAGACATGACAAAGATCACGCCAGTTTCTTAAAAAGTACAAATAACAAAACCTAGATCAACTATGGTGTCTTTAAGCAATGTTACACAGCATACAGTAGCTGTAACAAGACATGAATACATCTTACCACAATGGAGATGGAAGTCAGAATTTTCACACGTCATTTTGGTGTCTGTAAAAAATAAAGTCCTGCTCAAGTCAATCAGTCAGTTTCAAACTAGTAGATTTCTCTCAAAGTTTAAAGCTTGAAATAAGTTCAACGCAGATACATCTTGTATGCTTGAGTTTCCAGCTACACAGGAACATGCTTTGTGTATCTGACGTCTCAAACCAATCTCACTTTTTTTCTCCTGCATTTCACTACAAGTTAGACCAAACAAAAAGTAAAATGAATATTTTAAGTTCCCTTTATAACGCTAAATTATTAAGTGTATAAATGTCATTTTGGGACCAAAAGCAACAACTTGTAACATCAAATAAACAATTCATCCAGCAGCAGAAGAATCAAAAAACACTTACACTGATCTAACTCAGTGGTGGAACTTACAACACCTGCAGATATCAGCAGACTGCAGTTCATAAGCACAACTAGAAGACAAAAACAACTGATTAGGACACCATTGCACTGATAATCTCACATAGGTCCATGTTATACAGCAACTAAATTTAATTCAGGATGAACTTGTCACATGTCAGTCAACATAATAATTCTGCTTTCAATTTAATAAGAGCATTTGACTTACAAACAACGAGCGAGAACATGATTCTGCTGTCTCCATCAACTATGTGTTTTGGCTTTACTGATTCATATTTATTGGCCTGTGCTCTGAGTTGTAATGAGCATCACCTGTGCACCACACCAGTCTCCAGTTCTAGAGGATAACGAGGAATGACTACAGATGAAGGCCAGGCGCTTATTTCACGCGGCCGCCATTTTAAAACATGAAAGCGAGGCTGCGGTGGGAAGAAACCCCGAAATATCGGATCAGCACTGTAAACATTGCATCAACATGCTGTGTACTACAAAAGAAATGATGTAAACATCACTTTAATATAATTCAGTTAAGCTTAATTCAAACAGCTAAAAGCATATTAGGCATCAATTAACGTCACAATCTCTTTAAGGGTAAAGCCGAAGTCACACTAGAGTTTGAGCTTGCGAAATTCTGTCGTTCGGCGCTGCGAAAAGGGGCAGGATTAAACAAGATGATTAGACATTAAAAAAGCGAGCGATTGCTCCATGTTTTAAATTTCTGTTCAGAGAGGTCATGTTTTGATCCTGGATAGGTCTCACGCAGTTAAGTGATGCGATTTTGCAGGTCAGAGTTCACCAAGCTTGAACTTTGCACCGCAGCAACCTGCGAAACTCAGACGCATGACCCTGCATTTCCGGTCTGACGCATTCGCGTGCGCATGAATGGAAATCTATGGGGAGAAAAGCCCAGTGTGACCGCAGCCAATACGCTTAAGTGTACTCCTAGACTTCAGTTCTTGGCATCAGGTAAACACCGTGGGGGCTTCCTTGCTTCAGCCTATGTAACCCGGTGAGAAATAAAACAATGCAGTCCTCTGTAGCACACCCTCGTGTTGTCTTTAACGGTGTTGTCACGGTGCTGAAGTTTTAGAAACGTCCATTTCCCACTAACATTTAAGCGCCGCTAAACACATTCTTAAACAGCTGATTTGCTGTAGTATTCACCAGTGCTCAACAAAAATTACTGTGATTGGCTGTGACGGTCATCAGTTCACCGTTATTCACAGATTGCAAACACAGATACACGAACACTGGAGCGTTTTATATCCGCAAAGATTAGTCGATTAACCAAGCAGATCACTCGTCTGTGTTACACTCGGTAAACATCAGTGAAGTGCGGTGAACTGATGACCTTCACAACCAATCACAGTCATTTCTGTTGAGCATGTGAACACAATGGCAAATCAGTGCTGTTTAAGAACGCCATCAACAGTGCGTTTAAATTTTAACGGGAAATAGACTTTTTTTTTATTTCAGTACTGAAATTTTGAATCTTGGCAAGTCTAATATAGTAAAAGAATCAGTTCATTAACTTGAGTTTGATAAATGGCATCTAAAATGTGTGTTTGGGAAAGAAAACCATAGCTAACTAGTGCCATTTCACTTAACTTAGCTGAAAATGAGGTTCAATTTCCCTTTTTATTTTCACTATTTATTCAGAACTTGAGCACTGAACTTGCCTGCAGAAGTCCCAGAAGTCATTGCAACTGGTGGTGGGAAAGCGCAAGATTTTACTTAGATTTATTATTAAAGTTCAGAGATATAACTTATCTCAGAAGTTTCCCTAAATGTGGACGGTCAAAGTAAACATTACCATGAAAGTTTTTTATAAAAGACATAAACATTATTTGTTGAAATTTTCATAAACATTGTTTAAGCTGGATATGCCTGGTTTTGGCTGGTCAAGTTGGTTTTAGCTGGTCAACTCCCAGCCCGACCAGCAAAGACCAGGCTGGAAATGGCTGGAAACCAGCCTGGAAATGGCCAAAACCCCTCTAAAACCAGGCTGGTCAACCAGCTAAAACCATCCAAACATCTTAGGCTGGTTTAAGCTGGATTTTTTAGCAGGGTATATATTGTGAAAAGGGGGAAAAAAATCACTGTATGAATGCTGTAATGTTTAAAAAATTCTGTTTAAAATGCATAAAGGTCATTTCTCACAGGACACATTCTGTGTTCTCACAGTCTCCCGAGGTGACCTAACAAGACCGGTCTTAACAAGAACGCAAGTCCATTTTCTGCATTCTTGTAATTGAGAAACAGCCCAGGTCCACACATACATAGGCATTTTTGTGAGTTTTCCCCACTTGTTTAACAAAAAACTTCATCTACATGACAATGCAAAAACGCACAATGATGCATGTTATGGGCACACCAAACCAACAGGTGACCAAATTACACTTTTATACTGAATTTACACCCAACTAAGTATTTTTGCAAGTAAATTGCTTACTAATCAATGCAGACATTAGAACAGAGGCAGATTACCATCCTGTGGTCACACAATGCCGAATGCGCAATGTATTGGCTATGAACGTGAAATTTGCCACAAACAAGTCTTCCATGTTTGGTATGAACCCAGCCATGTTGGCCAATCAGAGAAATTGGGGGGAGAAGAAAAAAAATAATCTCTGGTTGTAGTGTCCACACTGTACCCAGTTTCAGAAAACCTTGACCTTGGATGCTGTTTCCATGTGAACAAACAATATAGAAAAAAAAATGGTTTTGAAAGTACTTGTGTTCACATGGACAGGGCCAAAGACTAGAGTTTTATGAAGATGTAACTAGTAAACTAATAATTTGACCTGACTCAATTTAACTTGATGGGAATAATTATTTGAAATTGACACGAGGGAATTCAAGGTAACAAGGCAGAAAAAAAAATAAAAACAAAAATAGGATGACTGAATCCAGAGCAAACTTTTCACTCAGTAGATCAGAGAAATCATTCTATTTTAGAAGCCTTAATGAGAAGTGTCAGAGCATTTGGGACTTGTGCTATGGGGTTGGCAGTATTACATGATGATAGAGCATGCTATTAAATATAAGACATATGAAAGAAGGATTCCAATACTGTGGAATAACACATAGGAATATGATTAATTTCAATTACTTAACTCCAATAATTTCACAATAACTCACTGCTTTGTTTTAGATGCAAAGGCACAACCAAGTTAGTTATGCTTTTGTAATGTGCATTTATGTAGCGCATTTATCGTGCATGGCCACACAATCATGAGGGTGGGGGGTTGTGGAGGGGATCTCCACACCACCAGTGTGCAGCACTTGCATGATGTGACAGCAGCCACAGGACAATGGCACCACTGCACTCACCCTTTCAATGTAGTATTTAAGGCTGAAAGTAAACAATTTAAGCATTGTAATAAACCATTTACACACAAAAAAAAACCCTCTAACACCAATTCCATTAAGAGGATTTATTGGAAGCACACACCAGGACAATAGAAAACGCCACAGTAAAAAGCAAATCACGAACATGTGGTCTGTCAGCTACAATAAACGTTTTGTAGTCATTTGTAGCAAACATGGTTAGTCTTCAAAGATTGCTTAATGCATCGATAGAGCCAGTGGTTGAGATGCTCACAATTGAAGTCTAAATCTACAAAATCAGTCTGGATATCCTGCAAAGAAACAAGATAATTCATTAGCAAATAAAAGGGTAAAGTAAAAGATTAACCTTTACCATAACTTACTAGGACAGGCGTATGTAACATTCAGGTACTTGCGTGTGCCAATACATGGATCAGAGAAAATCTTGTTGGAGGCAAACAGGGAGCAGCGACTTCCTTCACAACTGTGTGAGCGAGTTAAACATGACATGAATAACATTAAACCACATTTGTCAACCACATTTTCACACTTGATTCTCCTGCATTTTACAGTTCTATCCCGCTATAATCCCGCAAAGGTATTTTCTGTCTTTCTCTGAAGAGTGGCAATAAACATTAAAGAGCATAGCCTCCCTATACGCAACCCATACTGCCAAACCACCAGGGGACAGTATTAATAATATTAAATAATAATAATAATAATAATAATAATAATAACTAAAGATGTTGATCTGGGTGTTTTTTTTCTTCCCTCAAACACATTTAATCCTAAATGAGCATAAACAGTTAAGAAAGCAATCAAATGCTTTCTTTACAACATTAGATGGTTGCATTTTTAAAAGTGGCACCTGTTATTTAATGTAATCAAACGAAAAAAAAAAATCTAAATAAGAGATTTATTCGTTGCTCTTTAATCAGAATGTATAAGTTATACAGTAAAGAAACGATTTTATGATGATAGCTTGTTTTTATGTCATAATAGCTATTAATTTTAATAAGCCGATCGATTTGCTAATGTATTTGCACCTAATGTAAACAATTTATTTATTTAGTTTCGATAGATTTTTAAGGGGGGTGGGTTGGGGGAATTCCTTATTATGGTGAGCATATCTCTTTATTTTCACATCCCAATGTTGACAGGTATGCATTTGTCAATACTTTTCTGAAACAATATCCAGTGTGTTGTGTGAATAGCAGTTGGTGCTCAGGGGCTGCCTGTGTGGACGTCTTAAGCAGGTGGTATCATCCGTACGTCCATAGTTTGCAGCAACTATCATAATCCCATACATCGGACCTAAGTTAAATCAAAACAAACCAATCAATGAAACAATGTTTTGAGAAAAAAATAAATAAATACACACAATATATAATTAACACTTATTCAATGTCAGCGTCTTTAACAATAGTAAATTACTAAAATATAAACGTTCATTCAATTAAAAAAAGTATTATTAAATGTTAAGAAATTGGTAAATCATTACAGTTTTTCCTCAGTCGCTTGTTGCATTTCTCACAACACTATTTACATTTGCACAACAGTTAATGCATTTCTCAAAACCATTAGTCATGTGTGCACATGACAGTAGCAGTTTCTCATTCCTTCCAACAAATTGCAAATGCTTTGACATGCATCTATTGCTTTTATACAACTCTCTGCTGTTTATAACATTATCATTTGTTTATGTCATGTCAGTCAAAATTAACTAAACTTGTGAATGCTGAATAGTCATTCCATATAAAACTAATAGATTCACATTTCATTACTTGAGTCATTGCATACAAAAATGTTGAACTAGTTGTCAAAATCTGTCAAGCTAATTTTATTTTTAAAATGTTAATCTTTTTTTTTTTTTTACTGAAAATGTCTTAAATTGAACAATTTCATGAAGGATTATTTATAGACCCATGTTGTAGGTTCAGTTCCAATATGTACTGCAATATTGTTTACAGTTGTGCACAGCTCTACCCAAAAGGAAGTTTATGTTTGTTTTGAATAAGGGTGTATTTATTATTTTGCACAATGCTGTGAATAAATTTGAATTGTAAAGAGCAAATGCAGTAAAATTGTGAAACATACATATTCAGGGTCTTGTACTCAGATACCTCACTAATGCAGTGATGGCTAACCCTACTGTAGTTTTGAAATGGCTGTGCAAATAGTATATAGTGCTGTCTTGAGCATTTTCAGGGTGTCACCAAAATCTGACTTTTCACATTGGAAAAAAAAAAA
>CAIGQZ010032939.1:2706101-2720552 GCA_903798205.1 Danio tinwini
CAATCCGCCAAATGCGGGTAGATTTCAGCTCTGGCGGGTTAGACAGACACCTCCACTAGCCACTTTGGCTGGTTGGAAATCATTGTTAAATTGTAGTTTTCTTAAAAGCAGGGTTTGACAATAAGGATGGCCCAATATTCATGCAAATGCGATCTTAGAATCGAGAAGCATCATGACTGACAAATATAATCATGTTCGTGCGGGCAAAAGAAAGCCGGTTGATTACAGAATGAGGATAAATCATTCGCCAACAGCTGATGTGATGTGCGCGACTGTTTAAACATGTGCGCGCTCTCGTTTCCTTGCTTGAAACAACCGTGCCTGGAAACACAACTGGTGTAATCGGTTCCCTTTCAAATAGACTAGACAAAAAAGTTATGTTCATGTACTCACAGACCTGCTGCTTTCAAGAGCGTCAGATTGGTCTTTTTGTAAGCAGCACCGGTTGCTTTCGTTAACCATTATTTAAACAGGATATAGGATATTAACTTTACATTTATGTGTAGTTAACGTTTTTTTGTTTTGTTTTTTAATAAATGTTTTGTTAAATAAAATGTATAGTATACAGGTATATTTTGCTTGTTTTGACACATTATTTAAAATTTGTGGCTAAGAAATAATTTATTTATTTTAAGTCGTAAATACTTTGAGCTCTGAAAAGTCATGTGAAATAAAAACTAATTGTAATACAACATTATGAAACCATGACCCATGTGCTCATGCTCACTGAGCAAGCTCATACACAACATACACAACAACTAAAATGAATTAGGAGGCATGTGGACATTCCACAAAATCCAAATCATGTAATTTTAGCATGTCAAAGTCATATTCATACATATAAAATATATTTTCCCAAGAACAAAATTGTCTAATGAAAATGGAGAGTGACTAGTAATGTTGGAAAACTATTAGCCACACTGGCTGGTGATCAAAAAAAGTTAATGTCAAGCCCTGGTTACACATATACATGCATGTACGAGGGTACATACATACAAACCATTAAGACTTTTATAAAAAAAAACAAAAAAAAAAAAACAAACACAGTTATTCACACATACGGTTCGCTGGAATGCACAAATTTTGAAGCTCAATATCTCAAAATCATTCAGAAGATAGAACCTTATAATTCCAAAGCAACTATATGTTGTACTGCTACACATTAACGACCTCTGTAAGTCTACCTAACAAATTAACAAAACAACAAAAAAAAAAACTTACATGCACTGACAACTACTAGAAAGCCCATGATTCTGTTGTCTTCATCAACTGTGTATAGGCTTTACTGATTCATATTTATAGGCCGGTGCTGTGAGTGTTAATGAGCGACACCTGTGCACCACACCAGTCTCCAGTGGTTGTTGCTAGATCGGATACGTTTGCGGCCGAAAGTTAACAATAATTATTTATGTTATTTATAAAATTTCTGATTTATTGTATTTTATTAACGTCTAACCCCAACCCCAACTCTAAACCCAACCATCACAGAAGCGTAAAAACAGTAGTTATACTGAGTATTATTTATCTTATCTATTAAATTACCCAATAAATTGTATTTTTTAACCCCTACCCCCACCCCAAGCTTAAACCCAAACGTCACAGTACTGTAAAAATATGAATTATTGTTATACAATGTCATAAAAAAAAAATACCGCTATATTAATGTGCATATCGCACTTTCGGCCGGCCACATATACCATTGTTTCCTCTAGGATTTTTTCCAGCTGTGGCAGCAGGTCTTTTGATCTACCAACTACCTTTGGCATTAATTCAATGACAAATGTGACGCAGTACTACAAGTGGAGCCTGGATTTGTGTAATACGAGCATGCAGATCTTTTTGCTTGCGCTAGGGATTTCCTCTTTTTGTGCACAAAACTTCTTGCACGCCCTCAAATATACGCTGCTCAAGTGCAATTTAGCGCATTATCGTAGTGATTATGTCTCTAACCTTTATTAGATTTGCAAGGAATATTTATGAATGTCTCCAATAGACCTACCGAGCGGCATTAATGCGTCCTGAGGTAAAGTGAAACGGCTATAAACTCCAGCAAGATAAAGTCTTTGTTAGTTGTATGCAGAGCCATAGACCTTTATCTATAAATAAAGTATAATTATGGAAGCTGTGTGCATCATAACTGAAAGCTATACGTCGTGCTGGCCTCACGCATCACGCAACTGTCAGTCAGTCAGCATGTCACCTTAAAGGGTTAAACAAATAACGCACAGCACTACTACGTTACAGAAAAGCTTGCGCTGTTATAATTCACTTACCTTTTAATACGTTTTGGTGCGATTATAACCTGCTATTTAAAAAAAACGACAATGTTTTAAATGAGAAGCTGTAATGTAGCCGTGGCGGGATAAATTTTGCCGTGTCGCCCCGCCATGATAGAATAAATGTAGCTGAAACCTTGTATACCATCTAGACTTTACCGTCTACAGTCCTAGAGGAAATTGAGGACTGACGATCTAACGATGTATTAATCTGCTCTGACTGATGCTGCGGTCACACTACAGTGTGAGCTTGCGAAATTCTGTTGTACGGAGCTTCGAAAAGAGGCGGGATTAAACAAGATGATTAGACGTTTAAAAAAGAGAGCGATTAGTCCGTGTTTTAAATTTCTGTTCAGAGAGGTCATGTTTTGATCCTCGATTGGTCTCACGCAGTCAAGTGATGCGATTTCGCAGGTCAGAGTTCACCAAGCTTGAATTTACCAACGCATCGAACTGCGAAACTTGCCGCACAAGCTTGCGTTTCCGGCACAAACTCTAGTGTGATCGCAGCATAAAAGGCTTTAGTTGCAGCCCTTATGAGTTCAAGTTCTTTGAAACTAAAATGAACTATATATGAGGCGGCAGACAAATATCTGAAATAATCAATTAAGATGAATAAATCAATGCTCTCAGAAATTGTTAAATAATAACAGATGTTTGTGTTATTGCTATGTGATGCTATTTTAACACATCTTGAAAACACACACACACACACATATTTGCGGGTCTCGTATTCAAAACTAACTAGATACATAACCCATGACACATACATTTAAAAACATTATCTTGCCAGTTTCAGAAACATTTTATTTTGATGGTCTATTTGAGTGTTAGTAGAGTGTCCGCTTATTATCTGTTGATACTGCTCCTTCAACAGACATTTAACTGACTATAAGAAATTTAGCAACTACTGTACATGTCAACTTACATTAACCCTAACCTAACAGTCTACTTATAATCTAATGACAATTAGTTGCAATGTAACTTAAATTCAACAAAAGGACCATCAAAATAAAGTGTGACCCCAGTTTCTTCAAGATATACTTGCTGCAGTCTGTAGCACGATGAAATACTGGTCCAACACTGTAAAAAATGTCCAAATTTTCACGTTACTGTAATTTTTCACAGTAAATTACATTAGTATCACTTTACAGGATTTAACTGTAAAAATGCACAGTAATGTGTTGTATTCATAATTTTATTGTGAAATTAAGGCAGGTAGCACGATTACAGCAGATTACTGTAAAAAGGACTATAAGTTTTGCATGTTAGTTATAGGAATTCAAACTCTTTTTATTTCATTTAACATAGACATTAATACAAATAAACTTTTTATGCCAGTATTGGCACTTTTTAGATTTTTAGAAATAACAGAATGTTATCTCAGTCCTAAAAACTATTTGGTTACATCTTCAAAAATAACGTGAAAAAAATCATCCTGTTTTGAAACGACATGAATGTCATAGTGAATTTTCATTTTTGGGTGCACTGCACATTTATTTAGTTTTATACGGTTAACATGAATATATATGAAATATTTTTTATGAACAAAATTTGATTAGCCAAAAGCATAATAAACAAAAACAAAAGTAATGGATTCATAAAACCAAACACTGCTAAACACCCAAAATGATTTCAAAGTCAGGGTAAATGTCAGAATGAATAGCCAAGGAAAGCCTGCTCCACGGTAAAATATAGGTAATTCTACAAGTTATACTGTGAAATTCCAGTAATGGACTTTACTATCTACTGTTAAGTTATATGGCTGAAATTTAACATTCATTTAATGTAACAAAATCACAATAAATTACTGTGAACTACCTCACGGTAATTTGCTGTAAATTTGCATGCAGTATTTTACTGTGAAAGTAATGCAATTTTTAGCCAGTAATGTACTGTGAATTTAAGGTACTTTTTTATTTCAGTGAATATGTAGGGGACATTGTAACACCCACTATGGTAACACCCATGCTACTGTGACAGTTGGGTTTAGGGTTGGTGTAGATGTTAATAACTGAGGGCTGGGATAGGTGTAGATGTTAATAAGACACAATGTAATGGGTAATTTAAGAATCAATTTAAATAATGATAGTGTCTACAATCATGCACATGTTGATCATGCTCGTGCGCATGAACTGATTGTGCACATGTTGATTATGTATTGGACCTGATCCAGTACATAATTTTATGTGGTATTGTCTGCATTTTGAAAACAGCAAATCATGCATGAATGAATGCAGACAAGGTGATTAATATTTAAAAGCCCAACAGATTATTATTAGCAATATAATAATATAATATGTGCCAAACATATCAAGTTAATGGCTTTGTAATATTTTAAACCAGCCATTTTAACTTCACCATTTATTATTTATGTTATGCAAGAATAAAAACTGCTAAAAGTTGCAGTTGCTATATTTCCCCTTTGACCCAGGAGCATTTCTGTGACCCAGGTTTTCAGAGTGGATTTATTATGATGATTGCTCCTCTGAACGTTATGAATAACAAACAAGAACTCAAAGTCAACAGTGTGAAATATATTTGAATATTATAAAGACATGCAATTCTAAGGTCCTGTGCTCTTTGTGGCGTTTCCCTCTGGCGAGATATGAGTTGTCTTATCTTTCTGATAAACAAATTATGAATTTGTTTAAAAATGTTTCAGAAGGCGGTAAAAACCAAGCACATTAATGACAAACTGTGTCATTTGACACATTAGAATGCTAAATAATTTAATCCTTAAAAATAAAACACTGGTTGAGGTCAAAATACAATGTGTTGTCCTTTACTAGACACATTGGTGTTTTAAGAAATAATAGCTTGTGTGGTTTTAAACCACTGTTAAAACTTTAAAAAATTTTAAAAGTTGCGGGTTGCGCAACACCCCAGAAGTGGCTCTGTTCGAGAGTGTAGAAACTATATTTTATGCACATATGCATCACTTCGGTTTTTATTTTACTGTTCAAAAGTTATTTACACTTAAATACACAGTATACTGGATACCCGAGCTCGGTATTGAACATTGGTTTATTTTCATATCTTATAGTCATTGACTAATTTTAATATAATGTTATGATGCCTAAAACGGAAAGAGATAAAATAAGTGATGTAAACTCATGTTCCTATAGTTATTATCATCTAAAACTAAGCAGAAGCAAATATGTACTATTTAATATGAATGATCAAAAAGTTATTTTCCCAGTATTCAGTTGAATTGCAACAGTTTAGTCATATCACATGATAGAGATAAAATTATTTTTCCCAGTGTTTGCTGCTCTCTGCTGGTTTCAAGCAGAACTGTCTGGAGTAGTCTAATTCTCTAAACAGATAATCTACAACCTTTCGAAAAAGCATTTTAGAAAAAAATAAATAAATAAAAAAGCGCCCAATGTTGAAGTGGTTCATCATAAAACAGAAAACATATCAAATAGTATTTATTACTTTCAGCAGCTTCTTATATAAATTCAAAGGGTTTTCTATTCAATTACACTGGAATTTTTCATTTATAGCAATGCATTTGGATATGGAAGGCTTTCAAAATTTGGTAGGCCTCTTTTTTTGGTGTTTATTATAACACAGACAACATATACAGTTATTTTAAATACTTTCAATAGTGTTTTATGAAAATTCAAAGGGTTTTCTTTAAAATGATACCACATTTTTGCATTTACACCTCTGAATTTAAATTTGGGTAGGCAAAATCCAGGCGGAGTGAACAAACAAATGTTTTATTCAGTAGATCAGAAGGAAACTATATTACTTTAGAAGCACACAATGGGAAGTGACAGAGATTGTAAACTTGTGTTATAGGTAAGCAGTATTACAGGTCCTGTGAATATCCTTTGCCATCACAGAAAAATACTTATATATTTTATAAAGTACACTTACATTAGGGATGCACAAAAGATCGGCAGCCATATGGATATCGGCCAATAAATGCTATTTTTAATATCATTATCAGAGCCTCTGTCTATGTCTGTCTATGTCTGATATCAAAATTAGGCCGAAAACTTTAAAGCCAATAGATTACGTAATTGTAGATATGAACTGCCTGTCTTACGCATGTGTAGGTCAAACATGTCCAGTGTACTAAAACAGAGCTTTTCTCACATTGTTTATTACTTTCAAGTCCGTCCTTTGTGTGGTATTGCTGTGCTTTAATAACTCGGTAAGTAGCCATATTTCTTATCATTGTAAATATGTTTGATAGTGTCATTGTGTATTTTGGTTTAAATCGCCTCAGAAAGAAATATTACATGCGTATTAATAGCAGCGATGCACACCTGCAAAACAACTCATTGGGTTGTTTGTAATCTGATGTGATTATTTGTTCAGTTGTTGATTATTGTATTCAGTTTGAGAAGCATATTTAGCATCAAAGCACCATTGTTTTCACAATCCATGAATGCCTAGGGTAGTGTTCAGTTGCTGCAGTGTTCATACTACATGATGGATTGTGACAGAAAAATAAAAACACAGAAAAAGTTTCAGTTACCAAAATATGCTCCAATATGTCATCATTTTGAGCTTTTGTCTGTCATTCATCCATCTCTTTGGTAGTGGCTAATGGAGATCCTGACACAAACAGGCTCTTTTATCTCCTAACAGGAAGATAATCACTGGGTTAAACACCGTTTAACAAGCTTATTAACACGCCACTGCCACACACACTGTTCATAGAGATCTCAAAAAATAAAATAAAAAAATCATGTGTTTAAAATTAGATAAATTAGATGCCAAGCTTACTCCACAGGTATGTGTGAATATTTAGCAAAAATAATAGCATATTTCTCATTGATTGGGTCTAAAAGCAAATTCAGTTTAACTTACGGAAAAATTACCAGGTGCTTTATATTTTAGTAACCTGTAGTGGAGAATTTATCTACAAGCCATATTAACAAACTATCATTGACAATTTCCTCTTACATGAGTTAAAGACTGAAATATAGAAACTGAAGAAAACAAAAACCTACACACACTAAACTTTCATTTTATACAGATTTATTTAACAACAAACTTCCAACTCAAGGAATTAAGAGACAACCACACAATGATGAATTAATCTACATGCCATACAATCATGTGAATCCTACAGAAATTTAACTATTGTCTGATAGCACAGTGTCACAGACTGTACAGTCACAGCAAAAAAAAAAAAAAAAATTACAACTGATGTGGTCAGTCAACTACAATAAACACTGTAGATTTGTAACAAACATGGTTTAGTCTGGATAACACCAACGGTAGAGGAAATGCTCACAAATTAAATATAAATCCTGAAGATCAACCATCATGCTGCAAGAAAGAAAAACAGCAGACATTATTGGAGGCATACACAGGGCAGCGTCTTCTCCCAACACATTTTTGGGAGGAAGAAAGGGAGTTTAACATGAAATGGATAACATTTACCCACATTTGTCAAGTGTTAGTCAGACCCTGGACGTCCCCTTTATTGTAATAACACAATCAAAAAGTGAGCTTTTGGTTATACTGCATCATTAATTTGAGAAGCTCTGCAGAATTTGAGTTACTTTGCTTTAACGGTGTAAATATTCAATTGGCTGACATGGAATTTATGAGAGAGTACCTTTCTGACACAAGATCCAGTGTGTTGCATGAATAACATTGTGTTAAGGGGCCACCTGAACAGTTGTCGTCTCAAGCAGGTGGTATCATTTGTACATCCATAGTTTGCAGCGATTACCTTAATCCTACCATGTTCGATGGATGCAATTACATTTAAATGAAAAGGTCCTTATACATGGACAAACAGTATTGCAAAGGAAGCTCACATCTTAAGCCACGTTCACCTTCACAAATCTCAATTGTTTCTAGAAGACATAAGTAAAATTTTCTACACTTTTCTACATTAATGGATCAGTGACCGCATGGGCATTGCTGACAAAAAGTGTGTGTTTGTGTGCATGGAACTGTATTATCCTCTCTCCCTGTTTAATTTGATCTAATCTGTGTCCTGAAACACATCCCCTCTCCTGCTTTCACTTCTTACTCTAACAGAGGGAGCGATTTGTTTGTGAATGAATCCTCGCTATGAACGACTCGTTCACTTAGCCGACTATAATACAAGTTTCTGGCAGCAACTTATTGTCATATATAATTTACATTTGATATTTTTATAGTTTGCCGATTTTATTCAACAAAACTAGCATAAGGCTAATTCAGTGTGAGTTGGTGCTGCTTTGCCTTATGGTCTATTGATGCATGTTTAGGACTCGTATGTGATATCTAGTGTATTTATCTATGGTACGCCGCTGTGAAAAGAGGCAGGATTAAACAAGATATTAGACTTTTTACAAAGTGAGCGATTGGTCCATTTAAATTTTCTGTCCAGAGAGGTCATGTTTTGATCCTTGATTGGTCTCACGCAGTCACGTAGTGTTTAGTTGCAGTTGATGCAATAATTCAAAGCAAACAATTTGAGCAAAGATGCCCATGTTTACATGGACATCAGTAATTGAATTATTTGCTTTAATCTAATTAAGAGAATTAGAAGACTAAGGTGTTTACATGAGTTGCTTTTTGAGTGTTACTTTCATGATCGCATTTTTACATGTTAGAGCACATAATTCGATTAATGTCATTGCGTCACCACGCTATCCACATTTCTTCTGGAGTTTAATGTAATTTCAGGTGTTTTATTTTTAATTTGTCGACTTTAACGGCAGTTTGGCACTTTCACTTTCATTCACAAACATTTCATGCACGCCCACCATGACGAACGAGATATTTGATGCAACTATGAACTGCTGGAAGAGTTGCTTTAATGAAAAATCATACCGCATGCTGAATGGAAGAAAAAAAACTCATGATGCAGGTGTCTGTGGTCTGCACAGAGTGTCAATCAGCTGTGCGTGTGTGTGTGTGTGTGTGTGTGTGTGTGCAAAAAGTGGCTTAAAGTCCTACATGACGGTAATAGTTCGATTAAGGTGTTTACATGTCTGTGCTGCACTTCAGTAATGCGACTAAAACCGGCATACTCCTCATGTCTTAATTCGATTTCTCTTTAGTTCGATTATGACCTTAATCTGATTAAGTTAATCAAAAATCACTGTTTACATGGTGAACTCTTAATCAGAGTATTGTCTTAATTGCATTAAAATTATTGGTGTCCATGTAAACGTAGACAGTGTGAAAGATATTTGAATAGTATAAAGACATGCCATTCTAAGGTCCTGCGGTTTTTGTAGCGTTTCTCTCTGGCAAGATATGAGTTGTCTTTTCTTTTTGATAGATTATGAACTTGTTTAAAAATGTCTTTATGACAATTCAGATGAATCTAAATGTAAATGCTGCAGTTATGTTTTAATACAGTATTTTAAAATTAGCTTTTTGTATCACATTAATCTTAAGGTGGTAAAAACCAAGCACACTGATGACAAACTGTGGGATTTGACACATTAGAATGTTAAACAATTTAATGGTTAAGAATAAAACACTGGTTGAGGTCAAAATACAATGTGTTGTCCTTAACTTGACACATACTGTAGGTGTTTTAAAGGAGACCACCACAGTGTTTTCTTGTATTTTTAAGGCTTGCTTGTGTTTAGATGCAAAGCAATGTGTGCTCATGCTTCATTTGTAGAAAATCACTTTATTTTTATATCTTAATTTGATTATATACTGCTACTCAGCTAACATAAAAACATATTTCCTAGTTCCTCCGAAGACCCCCCCTCAAGAGGCTCTGATTGGTCAGCTAACATAATGTGCTGTGATTCGCAGATCGGCTCCATGTCACCAGGAAAAGCGTCACACGCCTTTAACCACAAGTTTTTTCGCTGTGTAAACAGTCAGTCAGAGTAGCTGTTAGCTGTAACCGTTTAAGCCTGAATCAGACAGAAAATGAAGAGCACACAGCTGAACCTCACGCCTGCTCTCTAAAATAAAACCTGACAAGTGTCTTTCACATACATTTGAAATAAGCATGTGTCAGTAATATGAAACATTCACATCTTTTGCAAGATGGTTATTTGAGATGTAGAACTAGGGGTGTAAACCTACACTGGTCTCATGGTTCCGTTCGGTTACGATTATCATGCCATCGATTCAATTCGAGATCTTGGGCTTCACGGTGCATCGACGATGCTTTCTATACAATATTAGATTTTTTCTTCCCAACCCAAGAAAAAAAATTGTAGTAAAATCTATAAATATATTTGTATACTATGTGTAATACAATTTTGTCCTTTAATACAAGCCGTCAGATAAATTAACTATATCTTTTATTTTTACCTGCTTCTTAAATGTTTTAGACAAAACTCCAATACATGCACAGAAGACAGCATAAGCATTTATAGCAAATAAACTAATGTAAATATTAACCCGCTTGCTTTTTGAGCGTTATCAAGCGAGTTCTTACACTCCTATGATTGGTCATTGTTTTCACCCGCTCAACAAAAAGGGCTGCGGTTAGCTTTAAAAAATTATAGCTGTTCACAGATGAGTGACGCGGGAGGAACAGCCGCGGATACAGTCTATATGCGCATAATACGCAATTATTACAGGTAATCCGTAATAGATGCAGTGGAGAAAACTCGCACTACAGGCACTCTTGTGTGTGGATACACAAGTACCGCTTTAATAGCTGAGAGGATAGAAAAAGTTACCGCACAAACACAACAGCGGGTCAAATGTCCAAAGTGAAAGATAGAGGCAGAGAGTTTTACAGCATATCTTCCTAGTGGTAAAATAGAGGCTCGTGCTGTACCTTCAGTGTCAGTGAAAGACTGTCCAGCAAACTCACAACCAGTGAATTGTGCACAACTATCTGCTTTTTAGGAAGTAGGAGCGTTTTATTTACTCGCCCTTGCCTCCTTCACCATAGTATTATACCATGACATTGCGCATACCAGATAAATGACGTCAGTACATAATAACCGGTTATGATCTATTACTGAACCGATATCAAATTGTCTGCATCTGCATCACGGTGCACCGAAGAAACAATTAATTTTGACACCCCCCATGTAGAACACATGAAAAAGGCATCCGCTGCTGCAGCACTGGATGTTTACAGGGGTTTAACGGATAAATGCGATTTTGTAGCTAAATCATTAACAATGCCAAACAGCATTTTCCATTGTTTCCATCCTTGTGTATGTCTCACTTTAACATACTGTTAACGCTAGACTCGATGCATGTAATTGATCAATTTTATTAAATAAAAATACTTACAGGTTGTGGCTCACAATCCACAGCTTCGTCTGTTGGAGGAGATTTTAGCTGAATCCAGCACTGAACAGAGAGATTCTGGAAGCTGTCCTTTGTCAAATGCTAGCCTATATACGTTTTATAATTCTCTGAAACATAATTAAAATTAAACTGTAAGCACTTCTGTATTTGTGTCATGTCCTTTAGAAGCCCAAATACAGAAACAGAACAAGCTCTGTTGAAGTAAACTAAATAATTTGTGATCGCACTAGCCCAGATGGTTTTTTTTGTTGCAGTCCCCAAATTTTTTTCGCTGTAGGCTTTGCTAAGCAAACTCTGTAATAGCCAATGTCTTCCTTTGTATTAAACTTGAGCATATTACATTCAGAGATGTTGTTTATGTTCACACACCTACAATGCCCATGAACTGAAGTTTAAAACGTGATATCATAGTGGACCACCCTTTTAGGAAATAATGGCTTGTGTGGTTTTGAACAAATGTTTTCAGTAGACTAGAAGGAAACCGTTTTACTTTAGAAGCACACATTGAGAAATGACCGCATTTGTGGACGTGTGATAGGGAAGCAATATTACAGAATTTAAAGTAAAATAATTCACAGCTTAAGTCGCGTGAATATCCTTTACCATCATAGAAAAACACTTTAAAATTAATAAAATACATTAATATTAGGGATGCACAATATGCCAATACAATTAATACAATGCTATTTTAATGTTATCATTATCGGTCTGATATTAAAATAGGCTGAACTCTTTAAGCCAATAGATTGCATAATTTTACTGAACTGCCTGTCTTGCGCATGTGTGGGTCAAACTTGTCCAGAGTACTAAAACGGAGCTTGTCTCACATTGTTTATTCCTCCCAAATCCATCCTATGTGTGGTATTGTTGTGCATTAATGATTGTTAACATTCCTTATTGTAGATATGCTTGATAGTGTCATTGTGCATTTTGGTTTAAGTCATCTCAGGAAAATTACATTTGTAACCATAATAGCAGCGATTCACATGTGCTAAAACTCATTGCGTTGTTTGAAATCTAATCTGATTATTTGTTCTCAATGTGTTGATGTAAGATTGTATTCAATTTAAGAAGCACATTTTGCATAATCAAATCGCCATCGTTTTCACATTCCATGAATGTCTAAGATAGTGTTCAGTTGCTGCAGTGTTCATACTACATTATAACTTCAATATGTCTCCATTTTTGAGCTTGTCAACCATATCCTTGGTAGTGGTTAATAGGGTTTCTGATAAATAGGCTGTTTAATCTCCTAACAGGTAGATAATCTCTGGGTTAAACACCATTTAACAAGCTTAAGCACAACACTGCCACAAACAGTTCATAGTTACAAAAAAAAAAATAATAATAATAATAATACTAAAGTTTAACTTAAACATCAATTTTACTCTACAGCTATGTGTCAATTTAGTAAAACAAAAATTACAGCATATTTCTCATTGCTTGGGGGGGTCAGAATTTTTATTGTAGCTTACAGAAACAAGTGCTTTATATTTTAGTAATCTGTAATGGAGAAACCATCTGTCAATAAGCCATACAAAATTAAACTTAAATAACTTCCTACTCTTACATGTAAGGCTAAAATATAACGTTTAAATATGAAAAAAAAAAAAAAAACCACACGCTTTCATTTTTTTTTTTACAGGTTTAATTTAAAAGCAAACTTCCAACACAAGGAATTAAGAGACAACCACACAATGGTTAATTCATCTAGATGCCATAGTGTGAAAGGTACAGAAATTAAACCACTTTCTAACAGCAGTGTTACACCAATTGCCATTTGTACAGCCACAGAAAAGCAAATGTACAACTGATGCAGTCAACTACAAGCATTGTAGATTTGTAACAAACATGGTTCGTCTCAACGCCAACAGTGGAGGAAATGCTCACAAATGAAGTCTACAGCCATCATGCTGCAAGAAGAGAAAAAAAAAAAAATAATAAGTGTAGAAAGTTCATTAGCCAAATAAGGGTAAAGACGGTCCAATAGCTTACATGGACAGGAGTAGGTGATCTTCAGGTACTTGCGTGTGCCGACACAGGGATCAGAGAAGACATTATTGGAGGCATAGACAGGGCAGTGTCTTCTCCCATCACATCTGTGGGAGGATGGAAGGGAGTTTAACATAAGGGAGAACATTCACCCACATGTCAAGTGTTAGTCAGACTTTGGACATCACCTACATAGTAGCACAACCAAAAAGTGAGCTTATGGGGTTACTAGATCACAGAGAAGCTCTGCAGAATTTAAGTTACCTCCCTTTAACTAGGTAAATATTCAATTGCCTGACTTGGCATTTATGAGAATTAGGAGTACCTTTCTGACACAAGACTCAGTGCGTTGCGTGAATAACACTCAGTGTTCAGGGGCCACCTAAAGGGACGTCTTCTCAAGCAGGTGGTGTCATCTGTACGTCCATAGTTCGCAGCGATTACCTTAATCCTACCATGTTCTATGGAGATGGATGCAATTACATTTAAATTGTATAGTTCTTACACATGGACAAACAGTATTGGAAAGGCAGCTCACCACATTTTAAGAACCCATGGTCACCTTCACAAATCTCAATGGTTTCTAGAAGACATTAGAGGTTACAGGTTTGCATGAAAGGAAAGGAGAAAGAGGGAAAAAAAAAAATCATACTTGCTGGGAGACAAATGTAGGTGGTCGTGGAATGGGTGTAAAAACAATGATGTGGTCTTGCAATTCTCTCCTTGTTTATTACACACTTTGCCCGGCCATTACACCTGTTTGAGGATTAAGTAAACATCACTACCAGAAATCTTTCAGAGCAAGACTAATTCATAATTATATCAACTTACCATTTAGGTATAAGAGGAATATCTGGAATACACCTGGCAGGATCAGCTTCAAAATGTGGCCTTCCAGGGCCACAGAGGCGGGTGCTTCTCCAACCAAATCTTGCTGACTTAACAAAGATCACACCTTCATCTTAAAGGA
>CAIGQZ010032939.1:2730552-2741052 GCA_903798205.1 Danio tinwini
AGATACAGCAATTTTCACAATGCAACTTTAAAATACAGTAACAGTGCATAATTTTCTTACAGTTAAATATAATTCATATTTCAGTTAAATATTTTGTAATTTACAAACATTGTTGGTTTGTCACTTCCACCTAAATGGATCAACTATTTTTCATGTCACGTCATACTTCTCATCAATTTTTTATCAACCAAATGCTCTCTAGTATCTGACAGGCCTCGCACCTTTCAAGATGCTTGTTTGCTTTTCATTTGATGGGCTTAAACTCAACTATTCTCACTATAGCAGAGCTGTGATAAAGCAAACTACTGGCTGTTATAATTCTATAATAATTGGCAAAAACAATTCTACAATAAACCATTGTAGAATGGTATTTTGACCACAGCGGTTCAAACTGTAGTTCTGCAGAAAGACAAAAAATGTATCAGCATCATGGTAAAAAAAAAAAAAAACTACATTTCTAGTCAAACCATTCTTCTGCAATCTTATACCAAAATTGGAAATAAGGGCAGTATTAACAGCTTAAAATGTGGGAGACCGGTGATATTATGTGATTTTATTGTATTGCAATTAAGTGTTGATGTTAAATCAAAAGTAATTCACAAATACTTGAAAATGAGATGATTTAATGACTAATCTATGGTTACATCTGAATTAACAAATAACTGTATAAAATGATAAAACAAGAAATTCTAAAAACATATGGTATAAATTACACCCAGCTTAAATGTAAATTTAAAATTACCTAAGAAAGAGAGAGACAGGGAGAGGGAGGGAGGAAGAGAGAGAGAGAGAGACAGAGTAAGTAGGCCTCAAAGAGCCTGGGAGCAGTAGTCAGCATGGACCTTCTTTGGTGAAAGACATGTTTTGCCATATAAACAAATGCATATGATAATTTAGACTCCTACACCATTTAATCCCACAACCATAAGACCTTTTTGAGTTCAGAGAAAGAGTATAAGAATAAATAAAAGTTAAAATAAAAGCCTCGTTTCCATTTTGAGAAGGATTTATTGAATGTAGAACCCATGGTCCATGGTAATAATTGTATAAAAAGAGACTGTACACCATAGTTAACGTTATAGAACGTGTCTACTTAAAGTGTAGCTCTTTTTTTTTTGGTCATTTTGATCAATCTTTTTGGATTAAAGTGCTTTTTAAAAATGCTTTTATTATCCGAAATAATCCTATTCGTGGGTATTTATTTCCTTTTTGTGTCCTCTGGTTTACCCCTTATTTCTTATGCGTTTGTTATGTAGGCTACTTAAATTTAATTCATAATTCCCTTATTGTTAAAATTGAACTATAGTTTGTAGAGACTGTATTTTTTTTTATTTGTACTGTATATCTTTTGTTGTTATTTCAATAAATAAATGATCAACTTTGAGCCCCCGAAGTGTCCAGCTTGACAGTTCCGTTTTCAACTCCGCACCCGCCTGCGCTCGGCTAATCTCGTTGATCACCGGCTGCAGCTGTGCTTCTTGTCGAACGCACCTAATAAAACAACACAAGAAGAGTGGGTTTATAAAATTATAACGTAATATGTTCTGACTCTGTCAAAAACGATTGATATTTTAACAGAAATCATGATTAACAGTTTAAACCAGTTGGGAATCATCCTTTGTCTTATGAGGGTAGCTGTTCGTGGGAATTCAAAGTAATGAATGAATCAAGAATAAAGGTCACTGAGCATCAGAAAAACTACTTTTCATTTTAAAAGCATCCAATAGGAAATGGCAGAGAGTTTGGGACTTGTTATGGGTCAGCATTTGTCACAATATTCCAAATAAAATTCACAACTTGGAGATCAAGATATTTTTATATTCTATGTAAGGCATGTTTGAATGCTGGTTCTTTACTGGTCAGAGCAGCATCAACTTATCTTTCAGCTTGCATACAGGGCCGGCACGCCCATAGAGGCAACCTAGGCAGCATAGTGAGGGCGGTAAATGCTCCCTGCCGCCCAACGTACTTTTATCCGCAACATTATGAACTGGTCAGTTTCATTTTCACTTTCGGTTTGAGGGCGGCGTGAGTCCTTTTCCTAGAACGGCAGTTCGGCTTGCTCCAGCCCGGTTTACATAGTGTCAACCGTCGCCATCACAGAAAATTTCATATTTTAAAAGTTACACATACATTGGAATGAGAAAGTTATTTTAATTCCAAAAATATTTCACAAACTCACTGCGGTGTATGATCAAATGCAAGGTCAAGCTTAAACTCCATGACTATCTATTGGTAGTGTTCAGTTGCGGCCTTGTTCATACTGCATGATGGATTATGACAGGAGAACACACCCTCATATAAATGAGCACCAATTTGGTTTGGATTTTAGGCTTTTGTCAGCAACTTAAAACCATTTTATCAAAGATCAGGGCTAAAATTATGCACTATGAACTCATTAGCATTATGCTTTACAAATGTTAGTAACAGACTTTTTAAAATCATAGTTAGAACTTCTGAATTAATTTAATGCCTTTTTGGCAGGCTTAGATCCCCACCTTGCTACCAAACATGACCACATGTTTCATAGAGACTTCTACAAAATCAAGTTCATGAAAGTGTTAGATTTGTTAATGGCTAGTACAAAACTTATGGGAAGGCCCATACAGAATATGCACATGCAGAAAGCCATGGATTACCACAGATTTTTAGCCCATCATGGAGAAGTGTAGTGTACTTTTAGATTTATTCAGGTTAAAATTCTAATATAATAGTAATATTAAATGTTAGTAAGACTTACTCAATACAGTTTGTAAAGTCTAATACATTTTGCTTTAACAAATAACACTTGCTTTAACATAAGTGGATCCAGTTGGATTTGCATTTTAAACACTCATTAAATGTCTTCAATTTAGCTATGAGACTCCCAAAATAATTCCACTTACAAGATTCTCCACAGAGAAAGATAAATAAAATATTCTGTCTGATTCTACTTTGGTTAACTTAATATTTTCCTTTCAATTAATGTAGGAAATTAAAACTGAAATAGACTTGAGCATAAGTCAATTCAAGTCAAAACAGACTTCCATTTTAAACCGATTTATTTAGAAGCAAACTCCCAACAGCAGGACAGTAAAAGACACTTATGAAAGACAGCCAAAGAATGATAAATGCATCTATATGCCATACAATAGTGTGAATATTTGCAGAAAGTAAACCATGGTCTAATAACGGTCACACAGATTACCATTTGTACAGCCACAGTTGTGGTTAACTACAATAAACATTCTGTAGCAAATATCGCTAGTCTATCAAGATTCCATGCATTTACTGTAAGCCTTGTGTAAAGTCAAAGGTGGTGAAGATGCTCAGATCAAGTCCAAACCCTTAAGATCAGTCTTCATATGCTGCAAAAAAAATAAAAAAAATAAAAAAAAATAAAAAAAAGGAAACTCCATTAGCAAATGAAGGAGGGGGGGGGGTCAGTAGAGCAATAAGAAACTGTCTTTAAAACGGTTACTTACCAGGACAGGAGTAGGTGACCTGCAGGTACTTGCGTGTGCCAAAACAGGGATCAGAGAAAACAGCATTGGAGGCAGACAAGGAGCAGTACTTCTTCCCTTCACATCTGTATGAGGGTGGGAGAGAGTTTAACTGACATGGACAAATTTGTCAAGTGACACCAGTTAGTCAAATCCTGGACGTCACCTACATAAAGCACTTTCAAAACAAGTGGCTACACACACATATAATAAAAAAAAAATAAAGCACTTGGGAAACATTAATTTAACATTGTAGAATTTCCTTATTTTAACTGGGTAAATAATCCATTGCCTGCCATTCATTTGTATAGAAGTAAACAATTGCTCAATCTATACCTTTCTGACACAAGATCCAGTGAATTGTGTGAATAGCAGTCTTTGTTTTGGTGCCACCTGTATGGACGTCTTCTCAAGCAGGTGGTACCATCTGTTCGTCCATAGTTTGCAGCAAGTATCTTAATCCTACCATGTTCTAAGACAAAGGCAGTTACATTTAAAAAAAAAAAAAAAAAAAAAAAAAAAAAAAAAAAAAAAAAAAAAAAAGTCTACATACATATGGGTATTGGAAACACAGCTCACCACATTCTAAGGAATCACTCTCAAATTCACATATCACGGTCGTCTCTGGAAGATAGAGGAAGGTTAAAGGTTTGCACAGAGAAGTTAGTTAACTGGAAGACAAAAACCATCCATACTTGCTGGGACACAAATGTAGGTGGTGGTGTAATGGGTATAAAAACAATGATTTGGCCTTGCAATTCTTTCCCCCTTTATCACACACTCAGTCCGTCCATTACACCTGTTTGAGGATTAAGTAAATTTCATTATCAGAAATATTTCAGACTAATTAAGCCCATAATCTTGAGTCATAAGTGAAAGCAATAAGACTTACCATTTAGGTATAGAAGGAATATCTGGAAGACACCTAGCAGGATCCATTTCAATATGTGGCCTTGCTGGGCCACAAATGCGAGTGCGTCTGTAACCAAATCGTGCAGACTTTATGAAGATCACACCAACACCTTAAGAAAAAAACAATTGTTATTAACTATTTTTGACAGTTTCAGCAGCTTTAATTGATTGATCACATCTTACCACAGCGGAGACTAAGGTCAGAATCCTTGCATGTAATTACGGTGTCTGGGAAAAAATAAATAAAAAAGCCTAGCTTTAAGGCATCATGTATAAATGAGCAGTGACAAGAAGTCAAACTTGGATGCAGATTCTCTACTCCTAAATACTGAATTCTTGAGTTTCTTACTACACAGAAGACAAGCAATACTAGTTAAGCATAACTACTTTAAGCTTGCTAAACTTAAGTACTCCATGACTCCAAATTATAATAGGCTATAACTGTGACAGACCAAGAGTTAAGTCAAATGCATTAACTTACACACTAAATTAGTAACACTTACTATCAAAATCTGACTCCTGGGTGTCTTGTACAGACTCAAAAACAGACTCCAGCAAGCCAAAGTTTATTAGCACCACTAGAAAACAAAAGAAAACTGATTGATGCCACTAATCTCACACCTTCACATTAGGCTTATTGAAAATGTAGTTCAAAAGTGAACTTTTCTCATGTTAGTTGAAAAGCTACACATTAGCAGTCACTATACATCAGCCTAGCATGTTAATAAAACACTTACAGGCAACACCAAGAAAACCCATGGTTCTGCTGTCTCCGTCAATGGTGTGTGTAATATTCACAGATTCATATTTATAGGCCATTGCTGTGAGTGTTAATGAGTTACACCTGATTGCCACACCAGTCTCCAATCCTAGAGGATAACGAGGAATGATGAGAAATGAAGACCACACTAGAATGCGTTTATGAATAATGCATTTATCTGTTCCAACACAGTTGCATCCTTTGAGTTTAAAGTTGTTGCAAACTAATAGTTTAAACCAGTTGGGAATCATCCTTCATCTTGTCACTGTAAGTGGGTATCAGTACATGTGAGAATTCATGGTAACTAAGCGGCAGATAAAATTGTGAAATATTCAATCAACATGAATCAAGAATAAATGTGTCACTCAGTATCAGAACAACATTTTATTTTAAAAGCATCCAATGGGAAATGGCAGAGAGTTTGGGACTTGTGTAATACGCAGATCAGTATTTGTTACAAGATTCAAATTCACAAATCTATAAACAGGGCAGTCAAATCTAAATCCTACTTTACAAATTTAGGGGAGCGCAATACATTTTTGTCAAATGTGACAGAGCAAGTTTTAAAATATGGAAGGCACGTGAAAGTGAAAGGAGGCTTATTCCTATTGAAGAAACACCAATCATATGCTGGTAAGGCATGTTTGAATGAGATTAAGCTGGTTCTTTGCTGGTCAGTCCAGCATCAAAACACATCTTTCCAGCTTACACAGTGTAAAAAAAAACTCCTTTTCCATAGACGTTCAGATTTTATAAATTACACTTACATTGGATTGAGAAAGTTATTTTACTTCCAAAAGTATTTCCTATATCCTTGCTGTGTTTTATCAGATGCAAAGGCACGAGCAAAATAGGCCACACTCACACTGGATTATTATTATTATTTTTTAAATCATTGAATCGCCGTTGTTTACAGCACGTGCGTATGTAGGGTAGTGTTCAGTTGCTGCTGTGTTCATACTGCATGATGGATCGTGACAAGAGAATACACACTGTGATTGTTGCTCATGTGAATGAGCACCAATTTGCCTCTGATTTCAGGTTGGCAGCAATTTCACAAAACTAACTTAAGCTTTACAGAGTTAAGCAATGGTCACACTAGAGTTTGTGTGTGCAAAATTGTTGTACAGCGCTGTGAAAAGGGGCAGGATTAGACATGAATTAAAAGAGAGCGATTGCTCCAGGTTTCATATTTCTGTCCAGAGAGGACATGTTTTGGTCCTTGATTGGTCTCACGCAGTCAAGTGATTTCGCAGGTCAGAGTTCACAAAGTTTGCACCGCAGCGAACTGCGAAACTTGACACATGACCTTGTGTTTCCGGTCTAGTGCATTTGTGCGTATGCATGGAAGTCTATGGGGAGAAAAGTCCAGTGTGACCGCAGCTTTATGCATTTTACAATGTTAAGCAAAAGGTTTTTTCAGCTACCAATAATGAGAAAAATCTATGGCTTAAGCCAATGTCATTTGACAAGTTCACACGTTGCTACCACATATCAGACAGAGGAAAGAATATAGTTTTTTTTTTTTATATATATATATATATAGTTGCAGCATACAAGTGTATATGTCTGGGAGATTTTGTATAATTTGTGGAAAATCCAAGACACAATTTCCATTTTATACCGATTTATTCAAAAGCAAAAACTTCCAACACCAGCACAATAGGAATTATGAATAACCACAATGATGAATTCATCTATATGCCATACAAAAACATGAACCTTTACAGAAATTCAATCACACATACACGAGAGATCAGGCTTAATGCATGGAATCTTGATAAAGTCAATGGTGGAGGTGCTCAAATGAAGTTTACATCCTTAAGATCAGTCTTCATATGCAGCAAGAAAGAAAATAAATCTGGACAATTCATTAGCAAATGAAAAGGTAAAAGCAAAGTAGTCTCTTACGGTTACATACCAGGACTGGAGTAAGTGTCCTGCAGGTACTTGTTCCGAAACACGGATCAGAAAAGACCTGAGGCAGACAAGGAGCAGTACTTCACATCTGTGTGAGGCCGGAAGTTAGTTTAACATTGCATGGACACATTCACCCACATTTGTCAAGGGGCAACCTAGTCAAAGCCTGGACGTCACCAGGGATCTATATAGTAGAAGCACTCAAAACAAAAGTGGCTCTATTAAAAAGTTTGAAACATTAACTGATGTGCTGCAGAATTAAAGTTACCTTGCTTTAACTGGGTAAATACTCCATTGCCCGCATATAATTTGTGAAAAGTAAAAAAAAAAAAAAAAAAAAAACTATACCTTTCTATACCTTTCTGAGACAAGATCCAGTGAATTTTGTGAATAGCAGTCTGTGTTCTGGTGCCACCTGTATGGATGTCTTCTCAAGCAGGTGGTATCAACTGTACGTCCATAGTTCGCAGCAAGTAACCTAATCCTACCATGTTCTAAGAAGATGGATGAAATTACATTTGAAACAAAAGGATCCTTATACATTGACAAAAGTATTGGAAATGCAGCTTACCACATTTTAAGACGTCGATTTCAAATTGACAAAAATCACAATGATCTCTGGAAGACATTAGGTTACAGGTTTGAGCAAAGGCAAAAATTAACTGAGGAAGAAAAGAAAAGAAAAAAGTGGTGGTGGTGTAATGGCTATAAAAACAATGATCTGGTCTTGCAATTATTTCCCTCTTTATCACACACTCAGTCCATCCATTACACCTGTTTGAGGATAAAGTAAATAATCTAGAGTCATAAGTTAAAAGCAAAAAGATTCTTACCATTTAGGTATACAAGGAATTTCTGTAAGACACCTAGCAGTATCCATTTCAAAACGTGGCCTTGCCAGGCCACAAATGCGGGTTGTTTGGTGACCAAATAGTGCTGACTTTAAGATCACACCAACACCTTAAAATAAAAATACAATTTTAACTACTCTTTACAGGATTTTACAGCAGCTCCAATAGATTCTGACTACATCTTACCACAGCGGAGTCGAAGGTCAGAATCCCTGCATGTAATATGTCTGAAGAGAGAAAAAAATTTAAGTCATATATAAACAGAGCAGATTTCACCAGTGATTGAGTAGAATGCTATAAAAAAATAAATAAATAAAAAACTTCTGGTGCACAGTAACTTTTCTACTCCTAAATGCTGAGAACTCCTGAGTTTCTTACTGCAGTCAGGAGACAAAGCAGCTGCCTTGTTCATATCAGTGAAATCTCAAAATTTCAGCAAATCCATTTGAGTGAAAGACCTAGTCAAGCATAATTACAAGTTAGTGATAGTATTCCCTGATTGCTAATTATAATAGGTTATGTTTCTGACAAGCATAGACCAAAATGACATTATGACAAAATGACATAGACACAAAAGTGAACTTTTCTCATGTCAGTTGAGCAGCTACACATTAACAATCACTAAACATCAGCCAATCATGCTAACATTACACTTACAAGCAACAACAACAACAACACCAAGAGAAGCCATGGTTCTGCTGTCTCCATCAATGGTGTAGCATTTGCAGATTCATATTTATAGGCCATTGCTGTGAGTGTTAATTAGCTACAGTACACCTGTGTGCACACAGTCTCCAGTCAAAGACGATAACGAGGAATGATGAGAGATGAAGACCACACTAGAATGCGTTTATGAAGTTCAATCTGATAATGCATAAAGCTGCAGTCACACTGGACTTTTCTCCCCATAGACTTCCATTCATACGCACACAAATGCGTCAGACCGGAAATGCAGGGTGATGCGTCCAGTTTCGCATTTCACTGAGGTGCAAAGTTCAAGCTAGGTGAACTCTGACCTGCGAAATCACATCACTTGACTGCATGAGACCAATCGAGGATCAAAACCTGACCATTTCTGTACAGGAGTTTAAAATATGGAGCAATCACTCGCTTTTTTAAATGTCTGATCAACTTTGATCATCATTTTGATCCTTGATTGGTTACTTACACTTACATTCCCACATAAAAAATGTTGTGCACCTTTTATTAAATTCATATAACTACGAAAGATCAAGTTGTTGTGTGTGGTGTGGCTTTGCTCCACTCATCCAATATTATCCATATGTCTAAAATATTCGGAAGTAGCAATCTTGTTTTGTACTGTACATGAAAATCTGCTTAAAAAAAAAACAAAAAAAAACATAACCTTAATATAATATATATATATATATATTAGTCTATGTATAAATGGAATGAAAGTCTGATGTCATCCGCGCCATCCTGTGTTGTTGTTTTTATACATAGTTTGAACAATGAGTGAGTCTGTACTAAATGTAGTAGCAGCAATTTTATGCAAAACTAAGCTAATTAACACCCTGGTTAATGTTTATGCTGCCGTTAGTCTATTAATAAATGCATAGATAGTTTTATACTGGTATGCTACTGATTGAGTATAGGGAAATAAAGTATAGGGGAAAATAAATAAAAATTGTGCCAAAGCCTCACACTCAAGCAACGACATCACACTCTGTTCATCCACAAACAACTCAAAATGATGCTCATCTGAGACTCATGCAGAGTATAGCTGCGGTCACACTGGGCTTTTCTCCCCATAGACTTCCATTCATACGCACGCGAATCCATCAGACCGGAAACGCAGGGTCATGCGTCGGAGTTTCGCAGGTTGCTGCGGTGCAAAGTTCAAGCTTGGTGAACTCTGACCTGCGAAATCGCATTACTTGACTGCGTGAGACCAATCCAGGATCAAAACATGACCTCTCTGAACAGAAATTTTAAACATGGAGCAATCGCTCGCTTTTTTAATGTCTAATCATCTTGTTTAATCCCGCCCCATTTCGCAGCACCGTACGACAGAATTTCGCAAGTTCAAACACTAGGGTGACTTCAGCTTTAATCATAGCAAGAACAAGATTCTCACAAGCTACTGGTGCACAATTACATAATTTAAAGTGAAAGTAAGAGCGTGTTGTGGCTTTGTTTGGTCTATGCGACAGGTGGTTAAGTGTATTTTGTGCTGTCCAAATTTAACTAAATACCAAGGCCATAGTAGGCTACTAAAAACAAATCGCCTGTGAGAGCAAAAATCTTTTGGCCTCAGAAGTGAGATTCAGATTTATGTCATATTACCCAAAAGCTCTTGACTTCCACACTTTTACATTTTTGGACTTTAACAAGACTGAATCACACACAGCCTCCTTTTTATGAACGCTTAAATTATTTCGCTTTTTTCATACTATGAAAACACAAGATGGCACTGATGACATCAGATATCCATTCCATATATTCAAGTTCCACTCAATTCCATATTCTTAAAGTTTTCTGAATGGCATTCCATACAGTATAAATGTTAATAATAATAATAATAATAATAATAATAATAATAATAATAATAATA
>CAIGQZ010032939.1:2765559-2785433 GCA_903798205.1 Danio tinwini
TCTCTCTCTCTCTCTCTCTCTCTCTCTCTCTCTCTCTCTCTCTCTCTATGTCCCCTGGCTGAGGAATTGGCTCTTTTAACTAATGGCCCTGTGTGATTGTGTATTTGTTATGCATTTAGCAGAAAAATAGTGAGCTGGGTTGCTGTCTTCCACTCCAGGATGTTGATATATGCATCTTTCCTTCCCACAATCATTTTGGGTGGTGCTCATGTAATGAGGAATGTTCAAGGGCGAAACAAATATCAACATTGCGAGAGATTATGATGATCATGATGCTAGTAGTTATTGCTCACATTCTACAACCAGGTTTGACAGAGCTGCTCTCAAGTCCTCATTTGACAGTCCTTTAAGTCATGATAATTAAAAGAAAAAGGTATTAAGTATTTAGATATGTTTTCTTTGTATTTAAGTTGTATTTAAGAATAGAAACACAATTTTTACTATTGTGTAGTTTCAGTTTAATGGTTAGAAATATATGTTCTGTGAACAAATCTTGAATACACATAGTATAGATCCAAAATATACTGTATATACACACTACCTGACAAAAGTCTTGTAGACTATCCAAGTTTTAGGAACAAGAAATAATAACTTGACTTCTAGTTGATCATCTGGTATCAGAAGTGGCTTATTGAAAGGCAAAGGCCTCTAGATTATGTTTATTTTACTAAAATAAAATATGATCATAGCTTTTAATTATTTAATTAGGACAGTAAGGTCTGACTTTGCTTAGACAAAAGTCTTTTCACTTAACAGAAATAATGTACAGTATAGAATATAAAGTCATGGTGCAGTGGAAAAATAATTAATATTGTGTATGACTTCCATGAGCTTGGAGGACTGCATCCATACATCTCTGCAATGACTCAAATAACTTATTAATAAAGTCATCTGCAATGGCAAAGAAAGCTTTCTTGCAGGACTCCCAGAGTTCATCAAGATTCATCTTCAATGCCTCCTCTTTCATCTTACCCCAGACATGCTCAATAATGTTCATGTCTGGTGACTGGGCTGGCCAATCGTGTAGCACCTTGACCTTCTTTGCTTTCAGAAGCTTTAATATGGAGGCTGAAGTATGATAAGGAGTGCTATCCTGCTGAAGAATTTGCCCTCTCCTGTGGTTTGTAATGTAATGGGCAACACAAATGTCTTCAATTGTATAACATAGACTAAGCCATTTTTTGTGGCCTTTAAAGTGAAATAACTTAAACAAAGGAGGCTGTGAAACATTTTCATTTTTGATGAAAATTTCAGATCGCTCTTAGCGGTTTTTGCATCTGAATTGCTGTTCAATGAAGGGAAGATTTTTAACACATTTCTAAACATAATAGTTTTAATAACTCATTTATAATAACTGATTTCTTTTATCTTTGTCGTGGTGATTGTAAATAATATTTTACTAGATATTTTAAAGACACTTGTATTCAGCTTAAATTGACATTTAAAGGCTTAACTAGGTTAATTAGGTAAACTAGGCAGGTTAGGGTAATTAGGCAGGTTATTGTATAATGATGGTTTGTTCTGTAGACTATCGAAAAAAAATTGCTTAAAGGGGCTAATAATTTTTACCTTAAAATGGTATTTTAAAAAATTAAAAACTGCTTTTATTCTAGCCAAAATAAAATAAGACTTTCTCCAGAAGAAAAAATATGATCAGACATACTGTGAAAATTTCCTGGAAAATACTGAAAAATATTTAAAAACAAAAGAAATTAAAAGGGGCTAATAATCTTACTGACCCCAAATATTTTAACAACAGTAAAATTATTGTTACAATTATTGCAATTATTATTGTGTTTAATTCTTCACCTTTACTAATAGGTCACAGTTGTGATTTATTTATTTTATTTTTCTAATTATACTTGCAAGATTTTTTGGCATAGAAATTTCTACACTTAATTATATTTTAGTGGGTGCGGTGTACTGTAAATCCTGGTAAAATGGGAAATATTCAGGAACTTACTTGTTCAGGGAAAAAATAAAGATAATAAAACAAAATGGTAAAATACACATTGTAATATAAAGATGGAAGGGGAATATATTGTTTTCATGCTTGAAAATCCATATTTGAGGAATCGCTTTGCAAGATAAACCTAAATCTACTCTGTACTGCAAGATGATGTTCAGGATTACCAGCCACTCTACAAAAACACCAGAGAGATCCAAAGAACACACAGACTTAACCTGTGGCTTGTCCTGCTGTCATGTGCTAACCAAGCCAATTGCTAAGAGTGTTTTTTGACCTGAAGTGTCCTGTAAGTGTTTCAGAATTAGCCCAATACTGAGAATCACTAATCAAATCAACCTGGACCATACCACAGTTTACCGCCGCTGAACCTTACCTCCGTTTTAAGTCCACCAGGTACTGCCGCTCAACTCAGATGAACTCAGGGATTTCCTTAGAAGAGAAAAACGGGGGAAAGTTTATATCAGTGCTGTGGTGTAAAAGGGTAAAAATGAAAGTGAGAGCAGGATAGTTGCTTAACATCTGGCCTGAAAACAAGCTTGATGAAAAGCAGACAGGGAACGTTCAACACACAAGTATGACGAATGTTTTTTTTTTTTTTTTACATTCTTGGGCCTCAGACTTAGCTCATATTATTTCATTTGTCGAAGTGTTTTCTCTTTCTCCCTTTCTTTTTTGCACTACTGGAGAAGAACAAACACATTCCTGACAGCATTCCTGAAGAGGAAAAAACAGCATTCAGAACACCACGGCCCTGTTTACAACATCTGTCTCAGGTGATACAATCGCTAGTGGTCAGCTGATTTACACTGCAGTATTTACATTGCATTAATTTATTCTGTGCTAATGTGTGTTCAATGCAAATTATGTGTCACTGCTTCCAGGGATGTTAAAAATGAGGTAACACTTTATCTTGATGGTCCATTTGAGTATTAGTAGACTGTCTGCTTATTAATAACTGTTGATACTGCTTGTAAAGTTTCTTACAGTATAGTAAGTTTAATGTCTGTTTAAGAAGCAGTATCAACAGATATTAAGCAGACAGTCTACTAATACTCAAATGGACCATCAAAATAAAGTGTTACCAAAATAATTTCTATTTACACTAGTATTTCAAGCAAATTTTGTTGTGAATGTATGATGTAAGACACTTAGACACAAATTACAGTTGTATACCAGCTTCAAAGAGCTATACGTAGCTATGTTTACATCCAAACTTGCATAAAAACATTTGAGAATGAAGCAGCTTCCTTCCAATCAGAGAAAAACATTGTTACTTCCTGAAAACCTGGCACTAAACATCAAAATGAAAAAGAACATTTGCTGCAGTAGAAGACATTGTTAGTCTTTTATTAGGGGTGTGAACCTACACTGGTCTCACAGTTCGGTTTGGTTCGGTTACGATTATCATGCCATTGATTCGGTTCAATTCAATACCTCAGTGCATCACGGTGCATTGACGATGCTTTCCATACACAATTAGATTTTTTCTTTACAACACGATATTTTTTTTTATTAAAATCTAGAAATATATTAATATTTATATATTATTTGTAATACAATTTTGTCCTTTAATACAAGCAGTAAGATATATCAACTGTACCTTTAATTTTACCTACTCAAAGAAAACACTCTTTTTGAATGTTTTAGACAAAACTCAAGTACATACACAGACGAAAACATGAGCATTTAAAGCAAATAAACTAATATATATAAGTGAGGTCTTAAACCCTTAAGATCGGTCATTGTCTTCACCCGCTCAACTGAAAGGGCTGTGATTGGCATTTAAAATGAAAGCGTTGTTCACTGATGAGTGACGCGGGAAGAACAGTCGCGGTTACAGTCTACAGTATATGCACATAATACATGGTTATCGCAGGTAATCTGTAATAGACGCGGCGAAGAAAACTCGCACCTCAGGCACACTGGTGTCTGGATCCACAAGTATCACTTTAACAGCCGAGAGGAGAGAAAAGTTAACCCACGAACACCCCAGCGGGCCAAATGTCTAAAGTGTGTGTGTCTGTGAGTGTGTGTGTGTGTGTGTGTGTGTGAGAGAGAGAGAGAGAGAGAGAGAGAGAGAGAGAGAGAGATAGAGAGAGGCAGAGATGGATTTTTACAGCATTTCTCCCTAGTAGTGAAATAGCGGCTCGTGAAAGACTGTCCAAGACCTCGCCCTCGCCTCCTTTGCCATAGTATTCTACTGTGACATTGCGCATAGAGGATAAATGATGTCAGTACGTAATAACCGGTTATGACCTATTACTGAACCGATATCGAGTTGTCCCCATCTGCATCACGATGCATTAAAGAAACAATTAATTTAGACCCCCCATCATATATATATATATATATATATATATATATATATATATATGTATATATTTATATATATATATATATACATATATATATATATATAATTACTAGCATCCCAGAACATGAAGATGAAATGTATGAGTGGTTTGGTTTATTGCTTTTTAAATCTACTTAATTAAAAATAGCTGAAACAACACGATTATTGAAATCTTTTTGGGACAAATTAAAGGTGCAGTAGGTGATCTGCCTAAATGCTAAGCATTAGCATAATAGCTTTGAAAACACAGTTCCTCCTCTACCGTCCAAAATCATGCCTCCTGAAACACAAACATGCACCGCAAAGATGGCAGAGACCCGCTAGATCATGTCATTCGCTAGTTAGAAAACTTTGTAATTTGTAATAGTACAATTCCCAATGAAAAACTATGTTATATCTAGCACGTTTTTTAACAAAACTTGTCATAATGTGCAATATGTCAAAATGTGCATAATGTTTCATGCATGCAAGGATCACTGGTCTCATTCTCTCATGTTCTTTGTCCTAAAGCGACTGAAGGGCTTGGCGGGCGGCGTGCAGGAATTACACTTATTACTAAGCCATACTTGCATGCTGTTTCTGACCAAATATGCAAAGTAGCATGGTAAACAATCTAGGGAGCATGTCACAGGTTGTCATTGTTTAAAAATGAACCAATGTGTATATAAAACTAGCTTCACCTAAGTAAAGCAGGCTTGGCTGAAGAGCGCTATTTATGATGTTTTATTATTAAACTAAATAAAAATCTTATGAAATTGAAAATAGTCACATCAATCTTTCGCCGATTTCAGTGGCTGAATTTCGTGCATATAACCCATTCGTAAAACAACAAAATGTACGTAAGCTTTGCATGACCAACGCTATCTCACAGCAATTTGTAACTTTTTGATTTATTGGCTAATTCGTATGAATTCGTACGATCTAATTCAGTACAAATTGGTACGATTTTCTCATCACCCAATGAAGGTTGGGTTTAGGCGTGGGGTTGGGTGCCACGCCTCCTTTTTAAAATCATACATTTTCGTACGACTGAACTCGTATGAATTAGCCACTAATCTGACAAAACATAAAATACATAAATTTTCCTGTGAGATCAGGCTGTTTAAAACATAACATTCATTCATTCATTCACTTTCTTTTCGGCTTAGTCACTTTATTAATCTGGGGTCGACACAGCCGAATGAACCGCCAACTTATGCAGCATATGTTTTACGCAGCGGATGCCCTTCCAGCTGCAACCCATCACTGGGAAACACCCATACACTTTCATTCACACATACACTGCAGACAATTTAGCTTACCCAATTCACTAGAGGTGTGAACCTACACTGGTCTCACGGTTCGGTTCGGTTACGATTATCATGCCATCGATTCGGTTCAATTCGAAATTCACGATGCATTGACGATGCTTTCTATATAATTAGATTTTTTCTTTACAACACAAGAATTTTTTTTTATTAAAATCTATAAATATGTTTATATTTATATATTATTTGTAATACAATTTTGTCCTTTAATACAAGCAGTAAGATATATGAACTGTATCTTTAATTTTACCTGCTAAAAAAAATAAAAAACACTCTTTAAATGTTTTAGACAAAATTCCAATACATGCGCAGAAGACAGCATGAGCATTCATAACAAATAAACTAATGTAAATATTATCCCGCTTGCTTTTTGAGCGCTGGCAAGTTCTTACACCCCTATGATTGGTCATTGTCTTCACCCGCTCAACAGAAAGGGCTGTGATTAGAAATAAAAAGTACCCCATGAGTGACGCGGGAAAAACAGCCGCGGGTCAAGGCCGTCACACACCAGATGCGCCGCTCAGCGCCGCGACACGGCGCGCACATGACAGTTGAAAGTATCGCATTTGCAGTAAATACATTTGCAGGCTATTTAAAATGAAACTAATCAGATGGCACTCTGTGGCACGGCAGAATTATGAACAGTGTCCAGAGTCGTGGCTGGGCGCCGCGGACAGCCGCTGACTTGCGGCGCTGGTGTGTGTACTCTAATCGAAACCTATTTTTAGAATTCTGAAATGCGTGGCGTGGTGTGGCGCTGCGCGGCGCTTCTGGCGTGCGACCTGCTTCAGTCTATATGCGCATAATACAATAAAGTCGCACCACAGGCATGCTTGTGTCTGGATCCACAAGTATCACTTTAACAGCCGACTCCGAGATGAGAGTAGAGGAAACTTTACCTCACGAACATGCCAACCGGTCAAATGCTCAAAGTGTGTGTGTGTGTGGGGGGGGGGGGGGGGGGGGGTGCACTGCATCGCGGTGCACAGAAGAAACGATTAATTTTGACACCCCTACAATTCACCTACTGCGCCACAGTGTCGACGCTACAACATAACATTAGCTGTCTAAAAGAAATACTTCAGCCATGGAGTCATCCTTCCTCCAGAGTGGAAAAGTAACTCTTAATATTGATTTTGGATTTTAAAAAATGGTTTGATTTAGCATTTGTTTTTACCGCAGTCACTCTCTCGGGTGGACGTGAACGCATGTTAACGTCTGCGTGAACAGGGGTGCACAGATCTACAAATCTACATTTGTTGACAGACAGTTTGTGCTACTTATCAGAATTATGGGAATTATCGGCCCGACAAATTTTAATTGGATGAATTGTTTTAAATTTTATGCCTTACCCAGAATATTAAAACACATACACAGCAAAATTTCCATTGTTATTTGGAGTTGTTTTCAAGGTGTTACATTTTTTATTTAAAAAGTGTTATGTGTGGTGTTTACATGACATAAACACCTGCAGGGTTGACATAATTGACAGTAGAAAAGAGCTAGTTTCATTTCTGGTCACGTCATGTTACTTCTTCTTTGATTAATGGCAGACAGCACATGAAGAGCAGTTTTCAAACAGGTATTACATTTATTTGACCACAAATATTCAATACATTTTTACATTAACCAGGTTTTTAAGTTCTAACCACTTATCAATTTACACATGACAGACAATCAGCTGGAGCCAGGAGACAAGATGGTTAGTGGGAAAATGAATGTAAAGTCAAACCTTTAACAGCTTAAACGAGTTAGAAAATGGCGGTAATGATTAATTTAACTGGTTGAATTTTTACTGTTACCAGTTTGAACTGTCATTGTGTTTTTTTTGGCTAGCCAACATGTGCTTGAAATTATGACAATAAAGGCATTTATGAAACACGTTTAGTTTAACTTCAGTTTAGCATCCTGTTATATATCACAATTTACTTTTTTTACAGTTCACATGAACAGTAACTTAATGCAGAATGACCAGAGGAATTACCATTTAATGTTAACACAGTTATGGCTATATGGCTAAAAATACATTTAAATAAAAACCTAGGTATGTATGAACACTATAATGAACACTGTTACTGTTAGGAAGGACACTCTTAGTGTTAAGCTATTAACAATAAGAGTGTAGTTTTAACATATTTACTCCATACAAATATGAAAAGGGAGAACATAGAAAACATAGCGTTAACACTAGCAGTGTTTTTTAACACTATGCAAGTGTAAAATCTAACTAAATTTCAGTTGTAAATTTAACTCTATTTAGTGTGGAATTATATAAAACCTGAATAAGTGTTAATTTTCTCTGTTCATAGCTATTACAACCTGTATACAATGTTCATAGTACGTCCATATGTAAATATCATCATAGTTTTTCTATAACTGCACTTTATAACTGTTTCCTGCACTTGCTAGTGTAGTAAAATATTATTTACTGCCATCATGACAAAGATCAAATTAATCAGTTTTTATAAATTAGTTATTAAAACTATTATGTTTAGAAATGTGTTACAAAAAAAAATCTTCTCTTTGTTAAACAGAAATTGGGGAAAAAATTAACAGGGGGGCTAATAATTCTGCATATATGAAAATGGTGAATCAGTTCACCTTGCTCCTCAAACGGGAATGTTTTACAACATTTAGAAGCTGCCTTTTAAGTCTGTGTGAATTTTGGATTTTCCAACTGAAATTTTATTTTGAGGAAGAGAGTTTGTTTTTTGAGCTCCTCCTCTCATCTTGTAAAGTGAGACTTTTCAGGAAGCTTTCATTCTAGGAGTGAACTAATCTTTTAAAAGGCTCACAGTCTAATCTAAAGTTTATCTGTAGAGGAATGAGTGTAAACAGTGTGGTAACATATGTTATAAAACTGAGCCAGAGATGAGGAAACACACAATGGGGGAAAACAGTGCATGTAAAAAATGTCTGATTTGCATTGTGTGAAACAAAGCTATGCTTTCCTCCAAAGCTGCAAACTGAACTGCACAAGATTGGAACTAAATGTGAATGAAGCACTGTTTCCATACCATGTTGTTTAAGAGAATAAGATAATTTATTTCTGGTAAACCTACAGTAAGCCCACACTTTTAATAATAAAAATTACATTTACTTTGGAGTGACATGGTGGCTCAATGGTTAACTTTGTCACTTTACATCAAAAAGGTTGCTGATTCGAGTCACGGCTACGCCAGTTGGCATTTCTGTGTGGAGTTTGCATGTTCTTCTTGTGTTCATGTGGGTTTCCTCAGGGTGCTCCAGTTTCCCACACAGTTCAAAGACATGCGCTATAGGTGAATTGGATGAACTACATTGGCCTTAGTGTATGAGTGGGTGTGTGAATGCGAGAGTGTATAGGTGTTTCCCAGTCTTGGGTTGTGGCTGGAAGGGCATTCGCTGTGTAAAATATATGCTGGAATAGTTGGAGGTTTATTCCGCCATGGTGTCCCTTGATAAATAAGGGACTCTTCTACAAAGAGGCAAACAACACGATATAAAAACACTGTCATGTTGTCTTGGATTTGAATGCAAATGCTTGAAGTTGGGGACAACAGTCATGCTAAACAATTTTAGGAGATAATTATACAAAGTCACTTTGAAACTTTCAAAAAGATTGTCATTAAGAGATTGTTTGAATAGTTTGAATTTGTACTGGTTTGTCCAAATACTCAGTCATGTAAAGTCAAGTGCTTTCAAGCTCAATCTGAGTAAAATGAAAATGTTTCAGCCTGATATCACGAGGAAACAACTATTTTACCTATTGTCAGAAAACGTAACAAATTTGTATAAAATCGTAAAACAAACTAAAAAAATTATACTTAAAAGGAAGAGTGACGGCCGATGCGGTGGCGCAGTGGGTAGCACGATCGCCTCACAGCAAAATGGTTTCATGCTCGGCTGGGAGTTTGTATGTTCTCCCCGTGCTAGCATGAGTTTCCTCTGGGTGCTCCGGTTTCCCCCACAAGTCCAAAGACATATAGTATAGGTGAATTGAGTAGGCTAAATTGTCCGTAGTGTATGTGTGTAAATAGGAGTGTATGGATGTTTCCCAGTGATGGGTTGCAGCTAGAAGGGCATCCACTGAGTAAAACATATGCTGAATAAGTTCGCAGTTAATTCCACTGTGGCGACCCCAGATTAATAAAGGAACTAAGCCAAAAAGAAAAGTGAATGAATAAATGGAGGAAGAGTGACCCCAAACCTACCCGATTGCACTGAAAATACCTTATTCGTTGGATTTACAAAAACATAAATAAATTTATTAAGGTACGTAGATACAAAAAATTCTTTTAGGCTAAATTTAAACAAACAAATTAAGTTAAACATTAGTTTATTAGTTTAAAGAGCCTCTATTATGGGTTTTTATAAGTTATTATAAGTGTCTTCTTCCTTCAGATCTTGTAAGAGTTTCTCCTTCCTACATAACCTGTGAGTGTAAATAAAATTGTTGCCTCGTTTTCTCCAGTCCAGATACAAGTATAGTCTTACTCTATTTGGCATGTTCATTTGACAAAATGTTGGTTATTATTCCTTCTAGACAGTGTTAAATCCTAGATACAGGCACCATACTTTGATTACAAATTATTTTTGGAGAGCTTTAGGCTTTGGGAGACTTGAAATAGCTCAAGATTCACATTTACTTCTTTTACAGTGCCTTTTTATCATTTTTGAAGCTTAACAGCTCCCATCCATCCTCTAAAGCATTTATCCTATATAGAGTCGTGGGGATTCCAGGATCCCAGCCCATCTTGACAACATCCATCCCCACATATATCACTATGGGTTTATAGAAAACGGCTGTTGATCTGAGCCAAGCTGCATTTAGGTCAAAGAAGCTGCATCAACAGATAACAACAGTTAACCTTATGACTGCACTTAGGATCAAAGAAAACAATGTAAGGGATCAGGTACAGATAGATGTGGGGAGAGATAGATCTTACTAGTTATTCAACAACACACATCCATAGACGGTCATTTAATTAAGCTTAGTGTGTTTGGGTTGGTGACATTGAAGTTTTAACTGACTCATAAAAGATTGAGGGTGTTACTTAAAGTGTTATTATGCAACATAATAAGGTTTCAAAGCGTACGCAAATATATTCCTGCATAGCCTTCAACTGCAGGTGCATGAAACAAAGCAAAATTAAGCGTACAATTATTTATATCACTCTCAAACTGATTAACACCTTTTGTTCAAATGTAAATAAAAGCTTTGTTTTTTTTTTATTCAATTTATAATTTTTTCTTCCCCAAAATGACACCTCTTGTACATTGTTATTATATTTTGGGAGAAGCCTGTGTCATTTCCAGTCAAAAAATCAACTACAAAATAAAAGTGGATTGAATAAAAGTAACTTTTAGTCAGTCATTTGTCAGCGGTATGAATAATTTCAGGCTTGACTGTAAATATAAATATTGTATATTTGTATTCAGATTGATTTGTATTCAAGGTTCATTTGTCATTTGCCCATCCGTCCTTCCTTCCATCCATCAAGTGATCAGTCAGTGATCAGATACCATGGCTTGCACATAGTCAAGTTTTGCTTCCAACGTTGAAATCACCGTTTTGAACTCTGCTGCCAAGGATCTTTCAGCAAATCTGACCAACATAGGCTCATTCTGAAAATGTAGCCCTATATACATTTCTGGAGATCACAAGTTATGTAGCCAGAGGAACGTATGGTTGCATTTGGTCTTTAAAATGAATGCTACGGGGTGGTATGGACAACTTTTCTGCTTTTAACAGTTTGTCCAGTAGCTTGTCGCGTACGTCAGAGGATTGGAGATACAGAGCAGTAGTGAAAGTGAAGTTGAATGTGACAAAATGGTTCGAGTCTGGCAAAAAACTGTTCCAGAAACCAGGTAAGACAAAAACAAAAGCCAAAAAGTAAAAGAAGTAAATTACAGGGTGAGAATGTGGTAAAATCTGAAAATGTGGTAAAAATCAGACTGCCGTGAGAGCTTTTCTTTATCTGGATTGCTTTACAAAACACTGTCGGTTGGGTTTAGGGAAGTGGGTGGGCGCTGGACAATCGCTGCTTTTTAAAACACTGTCGTTGGATTTAGATAAGTGGGTGGACACTGGACAATTGGTGCTGCTTTTTAAAACACTATCGGTTGTGTTTAGGGAAGTCAGTCAGTTAATCAGTTGACAGCGGCCTCTGGTGGATTTACACAAGAACAGCAGGCGGGAATGGCACACAAGAGAGGTTTGAGTTCTCAAAAAGCGTACAAAGCGGCCTCTGGTGGATTCGCGAAAACAGAAACTGCAAAAAACATAGCGCTTGAGACGTATTTGACAACGTATATAGGGGTACATAATCAGAATGACCCTGGGTTGAATCCGACAAAGCCCCCAAGTTCACTTCACTTGTTGGTGTTTTGGTGTCAGGTGTTTTGGCTTTTGTGGTGGCTTCTTTCTTGAATGTTTTTGAGGATTTAGATACCATCCTAATACAAATAAGGTTGTTTATAAGTTATTTAGCTATGTTTTTGTATTTAGTCAGAAAAGAATAGGGGGGTTTAGAGTGAATAAAAGAAACTGAGCAGGGAAAGAAGAGACACATGTTAGCTTACAACTTTACATACGAAAAAACAATAATAATAATTGTAAATAATAATAATACAAGAAAAGAAAGAAAGAAAGAAAGAAAGAAAGAAAGAAAGAAAGAAAGAAAGAAAGAAAGAAAGAAAGAAAGAAAGAAAGAAAGAAAGAAAGAAAGAAAAGAATTATTTGCTTTATTTTTACAACAAATATGTTGTCTTTGCTGTAATGCGTAAACTAAATATTTTGGCCCGTCCAGAAAACCCATTTACTCTAGAATAAACATTTCCCTTTCTTACAATTCATTCTCTGCTCTGCCATCAATAAAGGATACAACTAGCTTCCTATTAGCTGGCCTGGAGTGTTCAGCACTTCCTGCCAAGTATTAGAGAACATAAACACAAACACAGACACACACACACATACACACAGCACAAAACGTGCATACTCTTTTCCTGTCAACTGTTTTCACATTTTCATTCATAGAACTAAAAACTTCCTTCCTGCACATAGTGTTTGACACGAGATATGAGATTGGTGAGAGAGAGAGAGAGAGAGAGCGAGAGAGAGAGAGAGAGAGAGAGAGAGAGAGAGAGTTAGAGAGAGAGAATAAAAGGAGGCATCAGAGAGAAAGCCTGGCTCAGTGAGAGGAAGTTCCACTCAGTGAATGATAAACAGAAAGAGCGAGGCCATGTGTGCAGCTTGCTCAAGCGCAACTAATAAAAGTCTTCCTCCCTCTGATGACTATCAGTCCACACACACACACACACACAAATATAGAGCGAGCGAGATGGTTTGAAATGTTCACATTCTTATTTATTACATTATTTATTTATATTTAAATATTTAAATTGTGTTTAATAGTTTAATAGTTTAAATTGTTATGACACTTTGTTTCTATAGTTTTTTATATGTTTATTGGTAATATATTTTTGTATGTGTCCGCATATTTCAAACTTTGCAAATGTTGTATTATTTACCGTCATGCCAATAAAGCAATTCTGATTTGAATTGAATTGAGAGACAGAAAGAGAGATGCTGCGTCCCAGTTCACATGCTATCCATCCTAAATAGTATTCGTAAATAGAATTAGTATGTCGCAAACCACAGTGTGTTGAAAAGAGTATGCCAAAGGTTCCTGGATGGTTTACTTTTTCCAATAAAAACTCGAAGTGTAGAAGCGTAAATACTCTACACTGAAAAAAATCATTCGGAGATGATTTCTTGGATTTACTCAATTTTTTGTACGTTAAGTGGCTGTAAACAATTTATTTGGGCTGAATTTAAACAAACAAAGTAGAATTTTATTAAATTTAATTTGTTTGTTTAAATTCAACAAAAATAAATTGTTTGCAACAGTTTTGCAGACATCATTTTTTCAGTGTAACCGCTAATATTGCCCACAATACGTTGCACATTGGACGTGAATTTGATTAGAACTACAAGCTCGGGTAAAAAGGGTAAACAAACATGGCGGACACGCGAGACCAACCATCAAGTAGAGAGGCTTCGGTAAAGTTGCTTGAATGGTAATTAATATCTAGCCAACTGGAACATGTTTAAACCGCATTTTTCGTGTCATATTTCATCTGCAACAACAATGTGAACTTATATCAAGACATGTTTGGACATTAACTTCTGAACGCAGAATTACCCAAAGACCTGAGGAGATTTCTCAGCATGGAAGACTCGCAAATGGCAGATTATCCTGCTGCTGCTTCTACAATAAGGTAATTAAATATGAAAGAAATGTGGATGATGTGTTGAGATGATTGACGAGGGGACATCTAAGCAACATAACGATTTGTTAATGAGGAAGGGGTATATCACAAAGCTTGCATACTCTTCTGTTACACACTCAAAAGTATATACTTGTAGGGTGTGGTATAAGTATGTGAATTGGGATGCAGCAATAGCTTTAACAACACCATAATGGATACTACTCTATCCAAACATGCTTTGAAGTGGAAGTTCGGTCACTAATTAAAATTAGGTCATATTGTATTCATTCTCAGATCATTCTAAACCTATTTGATTTTCTTATTAAATTGTAAAAAGGTATTAGTTACTTTAATTTTACTAAACCCACTGCCTTAAAAGCGACAAGTTGACCTTACTTAAAAAAAAGAGTAAACTTGTAATTTGTAACTGTTAAAATTATTTTTTTTTTTAATGATGCACAAAGTTCATCTACTTAACAATTTTAATGCAATGGGTTTACTCTCTTTGTTAAGTAGTCAACTAACAGCTTTTTTTACAGTGACCATTTTGTTCTTTCTTTGTCTATTCAGAAGTGGCACTAAAACCATTATCTCTGCATTACTGTAAAAATGGATTGTTCTGTATTGTTACTGTCACAGCCAGGCCAGGTCCTCCCCATTCCCAATCACAGGATTTACCCCTTTCACCATCACTCCAATCAACAAAATCCTCATCACCCGAATACTAATCAACAGCGCATCATTCCCCCTCTTAACGTCACCCCATAAATACCTGCATACCTGCAAACATCTCTTTTGTTCTGTGTGTCTGTGTTAAGAAGAAAGTAAATCATACAGGTTTGGCATAACAAAAAAAATCTAAATTATGGACTTAAAAGTCTTTGGACACAATGTTTAATTTTTGCATCTTATTCCCAAAACACCCAAAATTCAGTTGAACTAGGCACTAAACACATTAAAGTAGTGCTGAGATATAACAAAAAAGCTGAAAGTGTTTCTATTTTTGACAAAAACATGGCTTATTTGTATGTAAATGGAGCTCATTATACATACATCCGTGTTCACAAATATCAGTGTTTGGGTATTTGGGCCTGCAGAAAAATTATTTAAATAAAGGTGAATAGAACCTTATAATTCTAAGGTGATGATGTGTCAACAGCAGCCAATTAGCCAACTAGTGCATGTTTGTTAGTTAACATGTGAATTAACAACAAATCGTCACCTTAGAATTATAAGGTTCTATCTGACATTTTTGTCAAAATTTAGTTATTGACGTATTCTTATTAAATGACAACTTATTTACATTATGAGACTTTTATTATTATATATTACATATTACATAATATTACATTTTAAGACTTTTTATTAAAAAAAAAACAAATGTTACGCATTATTGTTTGCAATATGGAATGCAAAAACTTTAAAGCTCAATATCTCAAAATCATTTAGAACGCAGATAGAACCTTATAATTCCAAGGGGACTAAATGGTCAGCTTCATTGAGTAGAGCCAAACTATTAATTCAGCCATTAATACACCATGAATTATGAACCCTTATAGACCCTTTCAAATTAACGGAAGTCGTCAAAGTTGGGAAAACTTAGAGTGCAGTGAATGGGAGAATACCACAAATATTTTTTTTACAATCATATTTGCTCAAATAATCAAAGAAAAACCCCACAATGATGTTGTAAAGACTTTCAGAAAAAGGAAAAAAAAAAGTGTGAGACTGATGACGGCAGCCAGAAGAGAGAATAACCTCAAATATACTGTCCTGTGCCATAGATGCTGCATTAGAAACACCTCGCACAAGCGGTAATATTTTTTAAAATTTATATATATATTTTTTGTAATTTGAAGCAAAGATGATATACTGTAATACATACATAAATACATATAAATGTTCATCTGTTTAAAAAAATCTGAATATGAAATCAATTTAAGGATTTAAGATGATGACCGTTAAACGCTAGTAACAAGCTTTTGAAAAGGGTCCATTACTAAATGTTACCAATTTTAGTTCGTAGCAAACTTTACTAATCAGAAATTGACTTTTAACATGCTTACTGTAAGACCTTTACAAAATATCTTTATACAACAAGATATTTACTTAATATTTTAATGATCTTTGGCATAAAAGGAAAATTGGTCAAACTTTACAAGGATTCATTAATTAATGTTATTTAATGTATCTACTAACATGAACTAATTATGAACAACACTTGTACAGCATTTATTAATTATAGTTTTATTGCATTGCATTTGTTGCATTTACTAATGCATCATTAACATCCAAATTCAAGCGTGTTACATTAGATAACGCACCGTGAGATAACATGAACTAACAATGATCAACTTTACTACCATTAAGCTTAACATTAACTAACATGAACTAATACAATCTTATTGTACACTGTAAAAAAATCCGTAATTTTACAGTTTATTTTTGGCAGCTGGGGTGCCGGAAGAAAAAATGTAAATTAACGGACCTTAAATTACAGAAATTTACTGTAAAATAACGGACATTAAATTACAGAAATTTACTTACATTTAAATTTCTGGTAAATTTCTGTAATTTAATGTCTGTTATTTTACAGTAAATTTCTGTAATTTAATGGCTGTTTTTTTATGATTTATTTCCGGCACCCAAGCTGCTGGAAATAAACCGAAAAATTAAGGATTTGTTTTACAGTGTAAAGTGTTACTGAAAAATATATCATTTTGACTAACAATACATTTTTGGCTATTCCTACAAATATATCCATGCAGCTTAAAGGTTTTGTGATCTAGGGTCCCGTATGACATCTTTCTCTCTTCAGACATCTCTCAATATGTTTTATCATTTGTAAAGCTATAGAATATATCCATTCTATCATATACTTTCTCTTCCTATTGGAGCAAACAGCAAAACAGACAAAAATTTAATGAGCATATGTATGTCAAAAATGCCAGACATTACCAGATTATATGGTACGTACAATACATAGCTTGAAAACTATGAAAAAAATATAAAATTGAACTAATTGGGATTTACTGATGCATTCCTTCAAGCCTAAAATGAGAGCAAAGTCACATGATTCCTCCTGTTTATGAGCTCCTCGTGTAATATATGTAAAGAGAGCCTGTAATGAGCGCATGATTGTGGGAGATTTCCATCTCTCCTTCCCCCTCCCTCTCTCTTATTGGATATCCGGAGGAAACTGCTGCAATAATGAAAGGCCTGAAAGCTGTTTCTTCACACGTAGGAAAACCCACAGCGCACTGGATGGAGTCCAGGAGACCAGCATTCACCACTTACGACCGCTCAAACGCTCACATGCCTAAATCTAAACTCTCCTACACAATCCATCAGTACAGTACAATACAGCATTGTGCATAGTAAAGCGCTACATGCTTCAGTGAACACAAGTGAACCCACAGAATTAGATTTAGCACTATTAAAGGGATATTTTGGGTTGTGTGTAATTTAAGTCTAGCAACCGTGAGTCACCACAGCTTGTTGCTTTGTCAAAAGTACTTCTGAATGTGGTTTTAATGTGCATGCTATATATAGTATTCAATCACCCAAAACAAATCTTAACAAGATAGTTGACCCATTTTTTAAGTATCATTTTTAAAAAATCTTAATCATGTCTTTAAAATGGCAAAATCAAATTAAATGTTTTATTCATCACATATAAAGTCATTAACAGTATATGCAGTGAAACCACTCATGAACTTAAAATAATAACAACAATAACAAAATTAAACAATAATAATAATTTTCCCAGTGTTGGGTTGCAGCTGGAAGGGCATGCTGTGCACAAAACATATGCTGGATAAGTTGGCAGTTCATTCGACTGTGGCGACCCCTGAAGGGATTAAGCCAGGGGTGTCCACACTCAGCCCTAGAGGGCCAGTGTCCTGCAAAGTTTAGTTCCAACCCCAATTAGACACACCTGAGGCCTGTTTCAGTAAGGAGGTTCAACCAACTCAGAGTTTAATCTTGAACTCTGAGTTGACTTATAGAGACATTAAAAACTCAGACTGATTCAGAGTTAAGCGTACACACCGTGACTATAAAAAGGCATTATCAATGAAGCCCAGATAATACGAGTAACCATGGCAACATCTGAAAAAAGAGATCAGCATTTCTTTCTCCAGCTGAACTTGATGTGCTCATGCAAAGTTATAGCAAATATGACCATATATTTAAAAAACACCACTGCATCAGTGAAACAGAGACAGTTAGCGTGAGAAAACATAGCTACTCAAGTTAATGCGTAAGTTTACATTTAAAATATTTAAATAAGTATAATAAAAAAGTTATGTGTTAAGTAAAATGAGGAATTGGCCTTAATTTTGAAGTTATTTTTAGATGTAATTGCATTAAACTACATAAAATAGGCTACTGCATTGTTTCTTCAACAAATTTGACAAGACAAAAACTCAATGTTCAGTGGAAATTTTTAATTTAAGGTTCCCACTTTTACACACGTTGATCAGTTTAAGATTACATTTCTAAAAGTTTTTAATAGATTTAAAAGTGCACTTGTGTGTCTGACTTTAATATTGATCAAGTAGTAGAGGTTGATATGACATTTAGAATGTAAGCAGTACTAGCAAACAGTTTTTAGAATGAGTAATAATCCCATTAATCCAGTTACAGTACATGTCCCTGTCGAAGGTCAGTGAATTTAAGCTAATTAACTATTAAAAAGAAACAAGTCATTCTCGTACATGACTTTGTTCTTTGTGTGACTGAAATGTAGGTAATAGCTATGTTTCCATCCAAAAATGTGAATTTATTTATGTGAAAATTTTCAATATCTCATAAAAGATGTGCGAATAAAGCAGTTTTTCCCATCCAATGAATCAAAAAGAACAAAATCATCACTTCCTGATTAATTGGCACTAAATATCAACAGTAAAAACAGAATTTGCTGCGGTAGAAGAAGCTGCGTGAATCTTTTCTTTATTTAATAAATGACTTTCACCTCAGAGGTCAATGCCGACACACAATAAATGCATGATGGTGTTTGAAGCCATGAGATGCGTAGAACAGACACTCTTGACATGCTCTAGACGCTCTGGAGGTAATTAATAATATAATAGAAACTAAAACATTAAAAACATTAAAACTAAAATGGATAAGGTGTGTTAGAATGACCAATACAACATTTCAGATGTTTTACAGTGTGCTCAGCCTGTTTATCCATTCACATATTTGTTCATCATCACATGATCTAGTATAACAAACCTTTTTTAATGCACATACTGGAATTTGTTTGGTAAAAGTGTTTCCATCGTCGTTTATGCCCATATTTTCTTATTGAATAAAAAGTTTATCCTATTAAGTTATGCGCATATGTTTTTATGCCTATTTTTAAAAGTTATGCGCATCTTAGCGTTTCCATCAACCTACCTTACAGCTGCAAGGATTAGGTAAAACTCTTGAATGTTAATCATGAAATGAGAGAAACTCTGGATTTTCCATTTCAAAATGGCAGATTTGTCAAACTCGAGAAAGCAGGGTAAGTCAAATCTGTTTCTGAAAGAGAGGTAACTCTGAGAACCTAACCTGATCAGGAGCAGGTTTTATTCTGTAAACTCTGAATTTTTGTCAGTCTCCTCTCCTTTTTAAAGACGAAGTGATATTTGTCACTTACCCTTAAATTGCAAATGAAGCAGTCAGTCAAGTAAAAAAAAAATTGTACATTGGATTCCACTTTAATGAAAATATATTAAACAAACTCAAATAATGTAACCATTTAGAAGAAAATGGCATGTTTTACTGTAGATTTTAGACCTAGGCAGTGGCGCCCCCAAAAAAATTTCTTAGGGGTGGCAGAAGAGGCCACACAAAATTTTGGGGTGGCACACAAAAAAATAATGAATTCAGTGCAATGTTATATGTAAAATAATATTATATGTAAAATAAATAAAAGGTTTTAATTACATATACATATATTATATATATATATATATATATATATATATATATATATATAATA
>CAIGQZ010032939.1:2786624-2808998 GCA_903798205.1 Danio tinwini
TATTTATTTATTTATTTATTTATTTATTTATTTATTTATTTATTTATAGAAACATTGAGAGTTTACATAAGTACATTTAAATTAATAATATCAACAGCAAAATCATATTGGGGTGGCCACAGGGGTGGCCAGAGTTTACCCAGGTGTGGCAATGGCCCCTTAGGGGTGCCCCTGGACCTAGGGTGTCTGACGTTACAGGGTTGATTTCGTTCCCTCAGATAAACAGATACAATGGAAGTAATAGACTGGAAAGTGTAATTTAACCAAATGTGTGAAGTTGTGGACGTAGAGCTGGTGCAAATACAAGCATCAGATGTGTGTCTAATATAAATATATATTGAATCTATTTTCCTTTTTTTCCCTTTTAATTACCAATCATTTGATGCGCTTTGATTCACTCTCTGTATTATGCTGCCTGACTGCCTGTCTGGCTTTTAGCCATGATTGTATTGGACTGAACACGGAGACTGGACAGCCTAATTTAACCCAATGCATTAAGTTGTGGAGGTGCATCGCAGAGCTGGTGCAAATACAACAAATACAAGCATTTAAGTGTCTTAAGTTGTGAATTTTTCTTTTGTTAATACTTTTTTTTTGATGCGCTGTGGTCCACTCTCTCCCGCTGATCCAGCGCTGCCTGACAAGGGGATTTACATTCAGACTAATGCAACAATTAAACTCATACATGACTTCACACTTTACTAAGTCACGTCTGTGTGGATTATGTCAAGACATATTCCCTTTTCAAGTTGATCAACTCAATCTCTCAATATATATGAAAGATAAAAACCTGACATAAGAAACACCGTGCCGATCTTAGTTTGGTTTGAACACGAACAGAGGCAAGGGGCTGTAGAGTTAAAAGTTAAGCCATCCCCTTTAAGTCAGCAATGATTCACTCTCTGTATTACGCTGCCTGACTCAACCATGGTTTCAACAAGGTCCGCTACTGATGTTAATTGCCCATTGTGTATGTGTGTGTGAATGCGAGTGTATGGGTGTTTCCCAGTGATGGGTTGCAGCTGCAATGGCATCCGCTGCGTAAAACATATGGTGTATAAGTTGGCGGTTCATTCCGCTGTGGCAAACCCAGATTAATAAAGGGATTAAGCCAAAAAGAAAATGAATGAATGAATGAATGAATGAATTGATTCTAAACTATGAAGAAGTAGAAGTTATGCAATAGAAAATAAAATCATTTTATTTTATCTTACTGAATGTAAGTGGGCTTTAAAACAACATGCTTTCAGAACTTGTATTTTTACTTTCTTTTTTTAATCGAGGAGTTCTGCAAATAACAAAACACTGTATAACCTACAATTACTTTAAAAAACACATAAAAAATAATATTTTAAGGATAACGTTATCTGAAAACTTCCTGACCCCAGAGCTCTACATGCTGTATATACACATTATTGAAAGCTTAAGGCAATGTGTTTGCTACTTTTGTACTATTTGTCTTAAGTAAAATCACTGTCCATTGAGACAATCCCCTTTTTCCTATTCTTCGATGCGTTCAAAATAATGAACATTCTCTCATTGATTGCACAATTCATGTGACTACTTTTAATTTTAATTCAGCAATTTATTTTTTTAAAAGCTAATTAATTAAACTAAAATACGTTGCATTACATTTTCAAAAAAGTAACTCAAAAATTATTAGTAATAATAGTAATAATAGTAATATAGTAGTAATAATAGTTACCCCAAACACTGATTGTGATACATGCAGGGCGACAGGAAGGATGAAGACAAAATCTGTATTTATTACATTTTTAATATTTACAAAAATAAATTCTTGAGTAAACTATAAGGGATCTGCATTTCCTTGTTTAGTTGCATGGAGATCACTTTTTATGCATACATAGGAATGAAAACTAATAGGAATTTTATGATTACACAGGCTTTATAGCAAAAACATTTTTACAAACTGTGTGCCTTCCGCTGTGTTAAACAATGCTCAGCATGTTCTCTGCAGGCTGGACCCTGTGAGTTCCTTGCTGTTTACAAGACCACACAGATCTGTTTTCCTGCATGCCTGTAATATTATGTCACCCATTCCTATAACAACCCCTGACTATGAAAAGTGGATATATATATATATATATTTTTTTTTTTTGTGTGTGGGAGTGACAATGTTGACCAACATACATCCAATTCCAAGACCATAAAATCTCAAATGTTATTGATCCACATGACCACTAATGAATGAATGAATTCTAAATATATGATATTTACAACAAATAAATCAAAATGTTTGACTCGCTGACATAAATAGACTCCTAAACAAATGTTCAAATGTCTAAAATACAATGAAGCGTGCCAAACACATCATATGTTTGTCCTTCAGCATCACAAACCTCTTTATCGAATCAGTAAAGCCAACCAACTCTGACAAAGATATCACTGTAATAATATTAGCAAGAGCCTTTACAAGAGACTTTATGTAACTGATTTATGTCATTTACAGTAAGCATTGCTGCCTTCTCACTTGTATGTGTCATACATGTGAGTTATAAATGTGTTTACTGCAGGTTCTACACAAGAAGTGTAGAAAATGTAATCTGATTAGAAGAGACCTACAGTAATAGCAGAGACCTTAGAAAGCGAACACATACATACACACATGGGTATGAAGAGTTAACATCAAGGTTAATCAAGGTTACACTTCCCGTTGATTCATTTACCTCTATCGACTGATCTGATTTTGTGAATACTGTGTGCTCTTTGATTTAATTGAGGCAATCCCTTGGTTGAATGGCTAGACAGACGGCATAACCGACTTATGCAGAGACAGTGAGGCTGACATTCGGTCATGGTCATAGATTGGTGCTTCAGAAAGCTCTGTTATTGATTTTCAGTGTTGGGAAAAGTTACCTTTAGCAGTAATATATTACAGTCTAAAGCCCAGCCAGGTAAAAAAAAAGCAAAAATAACACATTGCTTTCCTTAAAAAGTAACTAATAAACCCAGCAGGTACATCTTGATGTCAAAACAACATCATATTGACATCAAGCATGACGTCAAGAAACTCCTCAAAAATGCAAATCAATTTCATGTCAAAACCATGACGTCTATTTGACATATTGTACACTTTTAGAAATAAAGAGGTACGTGAGCTGCCACTGGGGTGGTACCTTTTTAAAAGGTATTTGTACTTAAAAGGTTCATATTTGTACCTCAGTAGTATATATTAGTACCTAAAAAATTTTAAGAGGAATACATTTGTATTTTTTAAGTACTAATATGTACCCTTGAGGTATTAATATGGACCTTTAAGGTACACATTTTTACCTTTTGAAAAGGTACCACCGCAGTGATAGATCGTGTACCTTTATTTCTAAGGGTGTAGATGCCCTTTGACCACCAAAATAATGACACAAAAATACACTTTGTATTATTCTAAAAGCTTCATATACAAATTAAAATGTTACATAGTATATTGTATCCATGTCTGTTGAAGGAGCATATCAACAGATATTAAGCAGACAGTCTACTAAAACTTAAAAGAGGATTACCTGGCATGTAGTTGCAATGATTTTGCAAAAATAACTTTTAGTCAACAAAATGTGCATTAAGGACCATCAAAATAAAGTCTTACCAAAGTTTTTATATTGTGTTGTTGTTGTTGTTGTTGTTGTTGTTGTTGTTGATGTTGTTGTTATTTTTAACAATGTTGGAGTCAATGATGGGGTCAAAATGATCCCTGCCCACACAGACATATAAACATGACTAAAAATGTTGTATCATTTATGCCAGGCCAGTAGTTGGCGCTGTTTGTAAAGAATCTATGCACCTGTTTACATACAATCCTGTAACTCAGCATTGTAGTTTAACAATAGTGTTTGTAATGTTTAATTCAAGTCTCTCTAAACCTTGCTTTTCCTAGAGCCTCTAGCTTTTCCTACCCCCAATCTGCGGTGATTTGTTCTATTAAAGTGTCATAATTGAAATGTCAATACTACATCTAAAATTCAAAGCTGGAGTCTTCATTAGCACCATGATTTATAAAATTCATTCTCGGAAGAGTATTTTGCTTAAAGAAGAAGGAAGTGAAAAATGGCCAAAAAATAAATAAATAAACGTAAACATTCTTAAGCTTAGTCCCTTATTTATCAGGGGTCGCCACAGCAGAATGTACCACCAACTATTCCGACATATGCTTTATGCAGTGGATGCACTTCCAGCCACAACCTAGCACTGGGAAACACCCATACAAACACTCTAACATACATATACACAGTCGATTTAGTTCATAGGGAGAAGATGCAAACTCCACATAGGAATGTTAACTGGCCCAGCCGGGACTTGAACTAGTGACCTTCTTGCTGTGAGGTGACAGTGCTAACCACTGAGCCACTATACAACATCATTTCACTATCCTGCTAGGATTATCAGAAATTACCATTAATCTTTGAGGGGAATCTTTGATGAGCAGCTTATTTTCAAACTCCACACTATAAACACAAGGCAAATTTGCTCTGCAAAACATCATCATTTCTAGGCTGGATTATAGCAAAGCTTTGCTAGCCATTAAAACTCTACAAGCAAACATCAAATAAAAAAAAAAAAAAACTTTCCAAAACATTTTCATTCACTGTTCCCTTCTGGTAAAATGAACTTCCCAATCCAATCTGATCTCATGAGGAAATGTAGGCATTTTACTTATAGGCCTTTTTCACTGATGGCTGAATGCACATCCATTACATCGATAGTTGTGTATCGATACGTCCAGCCAGAGCAATGGAGTCAGATACGTTAGTATCTGTCAGATACATCAGATACAGATACGCTAGTTTTCACTACCTCTTGATTCACCTCAGCATATGTTTATCGTCTCGTGGATCGACATTCTATGGCTTTACACTCTAAACCAGGGCTATTCAATTGGCGGCCCGCGGGCCGAACCCAGCCCAGAGGCAATTTGTTCTGGCCCTCCAAATAGTGTGAATAAGACAGTAAAAATAAATTTAGTTCAGTCGAAAAACGGCCGCTATATTGATGAAGTGACGTGCGTCTGTTTAATACAGCATGAGCTGCGCAGAGCGTGAGTCACCTGACATTATAAGTGACGAGAGCAGCCGAAAACATTTGAATATGTTTGTAGAAAAGATCTTTTCCTTTTTGTACAATGCACTGATATCGTTCTTGGGCATGCAACAATTAGCCGATTTCAATATTAACTGGTCTTTAATTCGTCACGGCTAATTAATCGAAAAGGCTTCTCTAAGCCGTATTTCTGTTGCAATAAAAATATCCCAAGTTGCCAACTGTGCCCTATAGTTTTGAAAGTTCCTAGCTTGTACACCCGGTTTAACTATAACTACAGATTAACTATAGCATCAGCAGCGCGTCGTTCCCAAATCTCATCTTTACAGCATGCAAGTTTGTTATTTCTAATGTAAGAATAGATGCCAATATGCGGGCGCAATGACAAAAAAAATAATCAAATAATCAATAATCAAATAATGCAATAATCAAAAAATGACATTTTTAATTACAAAGGTGGGTGACGGTCCATACTTTAGCATGGTTTAAGAAAGGCTCCTTACATTTGTGCAAAATGTATCTTTATCATAGCGTAGGCTCAAGAGTAGTTTTAAATTGTTAAGAGATATAAGGGAGGTAGCATATATAATATTAAATGTTTAAATACTTGTATAATATATAAATGTATAATAAATATGTGATGTATTAAATATGTGATGAGAGGGAACCTGGACGTTAACTATTTCTGTACGTACATGGATGCCAGCCACTGTAAAAAATATAAGCAGTAGTTATTAAACAGAAAAGAAGTGTCCAGATGACATATATAGCTGCTTCGTGGGGGTTAACTTGACCAAAGTGATGAACAGAATCTTTTTATCTGCATTTTTTTGTATATGTTGAATATTTAACAATCAAAATTATACCAAAATCTTGCAATTCTGACTTTCACATCATAAAACACATAGAAAAATGATAATAGTTACAAAAATAATAACAATAAAAAACAAGAAGGGTATAGGCTACAATAACATTTGCAATAGAAAAGAGAAGTTTAGTTGTTTGAGTATTATCTAAGTTCTGGCTGCTTTTCACCTTGAACGACATTTAACGGTTCTATCGGTCCATTTATATTTGTGTATGTAATAACCTAATTTAATTAAAAGGTTTAACATAAAAATAATTCTTATATATTTTATATAGTCCATTTATATAGACAAATATTTTATATTATTTTATATAACATGTTTTTATTATTTAACAGATTTAATACCTTTATTAATTGCATTCTTTCTATTTCATAAGCTTTGCAATAACCTGATTCATGATAAATATGTTTAAATATTTTATTTTGTATGTTTCCGCGAGTGTTATTTGAGTGTTTATACACGCATTGAGTTTAGGCCTTATGCCAGTCTAGGCGTGTTTCCATGCAGTGAGTTTGTGTGTATGTGTGTGTGTTGTTGTGGGGGTAAATGCAGAGATAGAGTTTATATGCTTATGCAAGTCTGTATAGGTGTGTTTGCATGCAGTGAGTTTATGTGTATGGTGTGTGTATGTGGGTGTATGCATGCATTAAGTTTAAATATATAAACGCAAGTTTCTCATATGTTGTTTTGAACAGCCAATAGTATAGATGTACAGTTGAAGTCAGAATTATTAGCCCCCCTGAATTATTAGCCCCTCTGTTTATTTTTGTCCCCAATTTCTGTTTAAAGGAGAGAAGATTTTTTCAACACATTTCTAAACATACTAGTTTTAATAACTAATTTCTAATAACTGATTTATTTTATCTTTGTCATGATGACAGTAAATAATATTTGACTAGATATTTTTCAAGACGCTTCTATACAGCTTAAAGTGACATTTAAAGGCTTAACTAGGTTAATTAGGTTAACTAGGCAGGTTGGGGTAATTAGGCAAGTTATTGTTGGACGATGGTTAGTTCTGTAGACTATCGAAACAAAAATAAAGCTTAAAGGGGCTAATAATTTTTACCTTAAAATGGCTTTTAAAATGTTTTAAACTGCTTTTATTCTAGCAGAAATAAAACAAATTAGCCTTTCTTCAGAAGAAGAAATACTATCAGACATATTGTGAAAATTTCCTTGCTCTGTTAAATATCATTTGGGAAATATTTAAAAAAAGAAAAAAAAAAAAACTTAAAGGAGGGACCATAATTCTGATTTCATCTGTATATGCGAGAAATTTATAGGTGTACATGTTTTATGTATGTGTTGATAAGCGAAGTCTGATTTGAATCCTACATGGCGCCTCATAGTGCCGGCTGTAAACATGTGTGCTGCATCTGAGGGTGATAAAAGTCAGAGACTGATTACGTCGAATGACATGCACCCACTTCTTCCTGTCATATTTATAGCTGGGAACCACGTGAAAACTCAAATATGCTACAGTGACACTTCGATGTTGCTTCAGCCATTGTTGTTTAGACCGGAAACCGCTTTTCGCAACTTTCCGCATTCCAATCCCGTATGCATGAAAAAGGACTATTGGCAGAAAAGTTACTAATTTGAACAAATTCAAACTATTTAAATAAATATTATTTTTAAAAAGACGTTGTGGCTCCAAACCACACCCCTAAACCCAACCATCCCTGGGGCATCAGCAAATTGTATGTCCAATTGAGATCATACAAATTTATACAAATTAGCTACTAAATGCATTGCCCTAACCCCTTTTGAAATGAAAAATCATGTTCTTTCCCATTATTCCCCTACTTTTCCATTCCCATATTTTTCAGAACATTTAATTACTTGTACTTCTCCTGATGATTGACTCTTCATGGTAAATTCATTGTTGTTGATTTGTACTTTTTACTGATTTGTAAATTGCTTTAGATAAAAATGTATGCTAGGTACATTTAAATGTGCCAACCTAAATTTAAAAGCAAAAAAATGCATAAAAAACAAAGCAGATGTCCAAGACCCGGTTCTCCTTCATCATCAACAATCGTCCCTCATTCTTTTATCCTTCTGGAGCTGTCCTGTGTGACTTGAGACTGGTGTTGCACACAGTTGACACTCATTACTACTTGCTCTGTTGACCTCGGCTCACTCCCACAGCTCTGAAATCTGCCCCACTAGTCACATATTGCACTTCACTATATCAACCATCACCCCTTCATGACAGCTGCAGCACCTCTGGGTAAGGACAAACAAGGTGAGAGAAAGAAGACAGACAGATGAGGAGAAAAACACAACTGACTTAAAGATCCTGGCTTGTGGTGCCTTAGTGCAGTTGTTCTCGATTCTTGTCCTCATGGACTCCTGCTAAGCATAATTTGTATGTTTCCTTTACTGCGTGAGGTTTGTTCCCTTTGACCGTAAGTGCCTAAAAAAGATATGCAAAATAAGCAGTGCATGTTGCTGTGAGGACCAAGACTCCCCTGTCTCATCCCAACAGTTGCCCCAACACACTCTGGAAGATGTGGCAAAGTATTCCTACACTTTTAGCCTACATGGTGGAACACTGCATCACAATTCCCCTAGCCAACAGGCTTCATAGTTGATAGAAGAAATAACCAGAAATGTTAACTGTACTCATAAAATAACAAAACGAAGCTAGCGGCAGCCCCTCATGTGCAACTGGCAAGCATAAAACATCTTCTTCTACTGTCGTCCCTCGTTCTTTTATGAATAGGTGATGCGCATTACCACCTGCATCATTGGCTTCTCTCGGCTTCTGTAGATCTCAACCTTACCCCATTTGTCATATACCTTCATTGCCCCACACTGGTCGGGGGTACCCTCGAGACTGTGCTCTGCTATCCCACCCACCCCCTTATCTTCTCCAGCAACTGGGGTTAAAGATGAATGAGGAAAGACTGAACCAAAAAAGGGGAGAGAAGGGGTAAAAAACTGGTCCAGTTACTTTAACTGCTTCAATTCCCAGCTGGATATCTACAAGCTTTGGTAGATGGTAACTCCACCTTGAACCTCTGCTATTCCCCTGGACTACACTTCCCACAAGCCTGTGCTCATTACACACACACACACCTGATACACATTTACCAGGCTATCAGACTATGGCTGCTTCTCGAAACCTCTTACTACTCAGTAGGTACTGAATTTAAACGTACTACTCGGCTGTTAGAAAAGTATGTTCTATACAGTATGAATGTAAGAAGTATGAATGGAATTCGAATGTACTACATCTGCTAATTTTTCATGGTCACGTGACCTACCTACATCAGTTGCATCGCTTCAGTTCCATTTATTCGGACCATGAATTACATGAATTTGGACATACTACTCGGCTCTCATACTGATTTTAGCATACTATATAGTCTGGAAGTATGCGGTTTCGGACGCAGCCTATGTTAGTATCACAGACACACTTACTCATATTTCTTTTTCCTTGCCCTGATCCTTGCCTGTTTACTGGATTACTTTTGTGGATTACCCCTTATGCTGCGTTCACACCAGACGCAGAAGCATCAAGCGCGAGTGATTTACATGTTAAGTCAATGCAAAGGCGCGAATAGACATCCTGCAGCGCAATACACGCGAATGGCGCAATGCAAATGACACGAATTGCGCAAATGACACGATACACACGAATGGCGCAGTGCTAATTGAATGTTTTGCGTGTTTGAAGCGCTGAACATGCAAATCGCTTGAGTTCGAAAATCTGAACTTCTGCGGACATTCTCTCTGTTTTAACCAATCAGGACCTTACTCTTGTGGGGGCGTGATTATGACGTAGCGCCTGTTGTTGATGTCCCGGTGGAAAATCCTCCTGCCTACATCGACAACAGTTCATCAAACTGCGCTCGGCTCAGTCAAAAGCACCGCTAAATGCTTCCATCATCTAGGTTAAGTTTCTGGAGAAGTTTATGAGCTGTGAACCTACACTGGTCTCACGGTTCGGATCAGTTACGATTATCATGCCATCGATTCGGTTCAATTCGATATCTCGGTGCATCATGGTGCATTGACGATTCTTCCATACACAGTTTTAGATTTTCTTCACAGCACAGCAATTATTGTATTAAAATGTATAAATGTAATTATATTTCTATACTATTTGTAATACAATTTTGTCCTTTAAGACAAACTGTCAGATATATTAACTGTACCTTTAAACAACACAAGCATTTATAGCAAATAATATAAACAAATATGAATATCCCGCTCGCTTTCTGATCCTTGTCTACCAAGTTCTCTTACACCCCTATGATTGGTCACATGCTCAACAGAAAGGGCTGCGATTGGCTCTTGCGCGCTGCGCTCCTCACAGATGAGTGACACTGTGCCACACTGCCACAGGGAGAGAGAGAGAGAGAGAGAGTTTACTTTCATTCTCTCCATCTCAGTGAAATAGGGGCTTCTGCTGTAAGTGTCAGTGAAAGTCTGTCCAGCAAACACACGCAGTGAAATTGTGCACAGTTTCTGCGTTTTTAAGCAGTTAGAGCGTTGTAAATACTCGCGCTCGCAGCTCACCTCCCTCGCCATAGTAAGCTACGGCGACAGCGCACATGTGATAAATGACGTCAGTACATAATAACCGGTTATGATTATTACTGAACCAATACTGAATTGCGTCTGCATTGCAGTGCACCGAAAAAACAATTAATTTTGACACCCCTAGAATTGACGTTGTATTTTAGCCTTCATAAAGCACATTAACACAGTTATTTTCTCAACAAAATCCATGTTAGCCATTTAGCAACGAAACTACAGTCACCGGGCAGACAGAAACCCTGCCCATGACTCGAATCCGTCTGTTCTGAAGTGAATTTGACCCGCAAATGAAGCAGATTTTGATGCACAAATGAAGCGAGTAAACTCAAATGTTCAGTTGTCAATTTATCCACACGTTCCGCGTCTGGTGTGAACACAGCATTAAACTGTTCATTGCTTCTGTTTTTGACCATCTGTTTAACTATGCTTTTCCATGATGAACTGCATGTGGATCCTCATTTCTCTGCACCAATTTATAACCTTAACTTACTGCAAATCTGTCCTGAGCCTGGTGAGAATCCCACGTTGCTGCTAGTAGTCCTAGATCAGGGGTGCTCAGCTATGTTTCTGGAGATCTACCTTGATGCAGAGTTTAGCTCCAACCCTGATTAAACACAACTAATACAACTAAGTATGATATGAAGGAGCACTTGATAATTAACGACAGGTGTTTTTGATTAAGGTTGCAGCTGAACTCTGAAAGAAAGTAGATCTTCAGGAACAGGTTGAGCACCTCTGCCCTAGATGTCATTCAGTGGACATTTCTTACTCCTTCCATCTTCTGAGAAGTGGAGCTGATGTGGAGTGTGGAGCAGTGTGGAGCTGATCCTCCATGCCCCAGTAGACAGCAGTAAAATCCTCCAGCGCTAACAGCCGAGACCACACATCATGACACTTCTCCATCCCTTCACCAAAACTTTGGTGTCAAAACAGTTTATAAATGTGAGAAGCAGAAACAGGGAATTGGTGAACAAACTTTATTCATTCACAGTAACATAAGTGATCCTCCCTTGTTGTAGTTGTCTCTTCTACTTATACACTTTCTTTCTTTTATAGAGCAGACAATATTGTCCTCTTACAATATTAACCACAACACAACAAGACCCCAGCAGGCACAGGACGTTGACATGACGTCAGATTGACAAGGCACCCCAACATTGTGGGGATGTTGCATTTTGTTTGAATATGAAAATTAGGTTAATGTCAGAACCAAACGTCAAGCCGATGTCAATGTCCAACATCAAAGCTAAAATCAACCAAATATCAATATCTAATGATGTTACATTTTGATGTTGTGTGGACGTTATTCTATTCGACATTGGATTTTGGTTTCCATACCTGATGAATAAATGTCAGCATTTGACGTCAATATGACAGTGGCTCTACGTAGGATTTTGGTCACAACAAACCAAATACAGTATCAACATATGAAATTTTTATTGGACATCAAAATAACATCCTTAGATGTTAACTAGACATTGAATTTTAGGCCCAATCCCAATTCTACCCCTTAGTCCTTCCCCTTACCCCTACCCCTTGTTTTGCCCGTTCCCGCGAAGAGGTAGGGGTGTCCCAATTGTCTTTAGCTTGAAGGCGTAGGGCTAAGGGCAAGGGGTAGATACCCCTTCAAATGAAGATTTTTCAGGACCACACTCAAAAAGGGTAAGAAATTCTCCCAGAATACACCAGCTGCACCCGGAAGTAAGGAGAGCCACAAATTAAAAAAAATTTTGTCATTATTATGAATTTTTACATAAAACAAGAACATGTTTTAATATATTCATAACCACGTTCGTGTTTTACCGTCATGCTTTTGTAAAAAAACGCTAAAAACTCGAATACCATGTCAGAAAATTTGAACGGCTGAGAATGAGCTTTTTACAGTGTCTGCTATAATGTTAATGTTGTTTTCTTGTGTTTACATAGATGAATATGGCCACTGTGTAAATGCACAGTACAGTTACGATCTTATTGCCATATTAGATTGTTATGATAACATAATATATGCCTTCAGTGATTTCCTGAAGATAAATACCAAAAAAATAACACAACTGGAATAACTACAGCAGTTGCAATCGTCTGATCTCATATGAAGCAAGAGATTGCGATGACATATGATGATGTGTGCAGGTGCTGTAGTGCTGTCTCAATTCTTAGGGGTAAATTTTGAAACCCTTCCCCTTCACACTTTTTTAAGGGCCATAGGGGAAGGGGTAGGGTACAAAAATAGAATTGGGATTGGGCCTTAGTCACCTGACCTTACAACCTACATCAAACCCAATATTAATGTCTTATGATTTTGTGTGCCTCCTGGCACTAACAAACATCTTCCAGTTTTCCATAACAGCTATGGTGTTCATGAGCAGCGAAGAGAGGACCACACACTGACATTGTGCAAATGTGTTACAAATCTTGATAGGTTAGCAGTGTTGTGCAAGTTACTTCCAAACTGTAATACATTACAGATTACTTGTTACTGTTATTTAAAAGTAATCCCTAACATTACAATATTACTGTCTCAAAATTGTAATGTTACATTACTCGTATATTATTTTTTAGTTACTTTTACCAAAATAACTACAGAATAAAAAAAAATTTACATTCTAAAACGATCAAATGTACTGCAGAGCATTTTACATCCAGTAGAAAGCAATATGATGTAGTATAATGACTGTGACCTATCCAGGGTACTAACAATATATTATATAATTGGCAACGTGAAAGCTCAAGACAATGCAAGAAAGGATGACAGTCAGATTCACAAATGATCTGTTAAAAGTATGGTAAAGGTAAAATGGTTATCTGGCAATATCTGTGAATAGCCTGACTATATTCATATTAGACATAACAGGCCCAGGGTTTAATTTGTGCCGGAACACGCCAGATCCGGTTCTGGTACCTCTAAAATCTGAACTGGCACCTTATTTTACAGATTCCCCTTCTCCACCCTTCTCCCCTGTCTGCTGTTCAATTTCTCTTTCTTTCGCGACTCCCCAACCCTCTTCACTGTCGTCCGCGTCACCCCCACCCCACTCACTTTCGTCTGCAACACCCCTCCGCCATCCACCACACCAACTATCAATCTCATTTTATCATGGCAACTAAAATAAAGTGAACTAGTCTCTGTTGTCTTCCACATTGTTGATGAGATTGTGGAGGATATTTTCCCTGTCATCCTCTTTATTTTGAAGAAAAGCTGTTCCACAGGGCCCCTGAACACACATATTGGCATGTACTGTGTTTTGAACAGTACTATAGTAAAGTACTTCAATTCATCTGTTGTGGCAATACTATAGTTGCTATAGTAACACAAGTGTTATATAAACAAATGACCCAATGCTGTACAATATAGGGCTAATTATACTATTAGAATTCACCACAACTTACTGTAGTAAACCTACACTTTGTATTTCATTTTATCAGTTCACTCTTCTTACAGCATACTGTAGTATCAGTTTGTACTACAGTATGCTGAAGCATTCATTACAAGTTTTAAATAATACTAGCCTAAAACATAGGCAGTATATCTAACACTCAAAAACACTTAGTATTTATTATAGTATTTACCTTAACCTGTAGGTAAATAGTGCAGCAATATTTAAATCAAATTCAAACATTTAAATCAACATTCTTGGGATAACAATTTAACAGGACGATCTCTGGAGAGCAAAAGCACGAAAAGAGGAGGAAACTCAAGGCACAAATTGTGAGTCTGCATCATCTGACAGAGCGAGAGCAGATCATTCGCACGTGAGCAGACAGTGTTTTGAGTGCACGCGAGGAGTTTTGTCCACGAACAGAGGAAACCGCTCATCGTATTACATGAATGCGCTCTCGACTTGTAATACTGCGCTTACAAGATTTGTCAGTGAAATAACGCCATATGCACATACGTCCATCTCGCGAATGTATTGTCATCTGCCATTTTCATCTATTTGCCGCTGCGTGTTAGCTTAACGTTACTGCGACCCGGGCTGAGCCAATAGCCCTGGACCTCGAGCTCAGAGGCTGAAATCATTCCACGTTCAAAGTAAAAAGTTCCAATAGTCAGAGATAGATTAATGACAACACACACGTATGTTCACTCACCACGAACAGGAAATAGAACTGTAGTATTTTTTATTTGTTAATGTCTTGCAGGCGAAAACATTGTTGTAACGCACACATTACTGAACATGTACCAAGCATAATATAACTGAAAATGTATTAGTGATGCCTTACACTACTGCGTTACAGGAAAATGTAATACCTTACTGTAATATATTACTTTTGTAACGCATTACTCCCAACACTTTAGGTTAGTAAGTAAGTTTGGAATTGCTGATGAATCATTTCTACTCTTTCAGTCAAATCAAGTCAAGTTTCATAACCTATTTTCTATAGCATATTTTACAATGTATATTGTGTCAAAACAGCCATAACCATATTTCAGATTGTGGAATGCATTCAGCATATCAAGTAGGGAAAAGTGTGGTGGTACAATGTTGATTCAGTTTAGAAAACTGATTCAGTTCAGTTTAATATGAATGTCACTTCTCAGGGATGATATATAGAAGAGAAGCCACCAACACCAACAAAGCAAGCCAGTGGCGACAGTGCCAGGGAATAAAAACTCCAGTAATTTTGATAGAAGTGGAGAACAAACCTTGAAAGGCTCAGTAGGCGGATCAGTTCTTCTCTGAATCACTTCAGAATCATTCCTTTCATTTGTATGAGAACAACTCTATGTTTTGACAGCACTTTTACATCTAAAAACATCACACTAGCACTCAGCATGAAATATAGTATCTGAAAAAAGCAAGATGGGGGCACTTTAATATATCTTTGACTTTAGAATGTTTATATATGTATATATATATATATATATATATATATATATATATATATTGCAACCTACGTTACATCTCAAAAGTGCTGTTGTACGTCTTACACCCAGCATTTTTCAGACATTGCCTGTCAGTTCTGTTTATGATATGCATCAAACATCAGTGAATAAACTGTTAGTCATTCATGGGTGAACTGTCTGAGGCAAAAGCTGGGAAATGCTAGGCTAGCCTAAAAGTAAAAATAAACTGTTCGTGTGTTTTTTGACAAGAGGGTGGCTTTGTAAAGTCAGCATTAGTTCACAGGAGCACTTATGTCGTTGTCCAAACCTGGCTCAATTTCAGAGAAAGAGGGATTCACAGCACAGATGATCAGACAAAACGTGATCAAAGTCAAAAGAGTCTTCACAAACACAGATTAAAATCACATGCTCTCATTTAGATAAGCCATTGAAAGTTTTGCATCTAGCAGCATGAAACATGAATGCATTGTAAATGTGATGCGTTAATGCTCTTCAACAGTTGTGCAACGTGATACAAACAACTGCGACTTAAAAAAGGATTGCGCGTCTGTTTTGACAGAAATGCAAAAAAAACTATGTTAAATGCCAATAATAAGGCAAATTACACAAGAGTATTTTGCCACAAGCAAACTAATGGATAGTTTAGGACAGTATGGAAAACGCAAAAAAAAAGAGAGTAGTGATTTCCAAACTGATTTTGACTTGTATTGACTTGTGTGACAAAATATTTCATGTTAATTTTTCATTTCATTTCAAAATATTTCCTTTCCTTTCAGTTAGACCTGCAACACATTGCAAAAAAAGTTGGGACAGGAGCAGTTTAGGGCTAGTAATCAGGTAAATTAGTTAAATAATAATGTGATTTGAAACAGGTGATGTCAACAGGTGATTGTATTATGATTTGGTACAGAAGTTGCATCAAAAGATGGTCTAGTCCTTTAGGAGCAAAGATGGGCTGAGGCTTGCCAGTTACGTGCCACAAATACGTGACAAAATTATTGAAATGTTTAAAACCAATGTTCTTCAAAGAAAGATAGGAAGAAATTTGGATATTTCACCTCAAACAGTACATAATATATTTAAAAGATTCAAAGCATCGGGAGAAATTTCCATGCGTTAAGGACAAGGTAAGCTGAACTACTGTGATTGAAAATTTCTCATTCATCTATAAGCAGTACCTCCACATGGGCTCAGGACTGCTTTGGCAAACCTTTGTACCACAATACAAATGCCAATGCAAACTGTTCTGTGCCCAAAGGAAGCCCTATGTTAACAGTGTACAGAAGCGCTGTTGACTTCCCTGGGCTCTTGGCCATCTGGGATGGATCATGACACAATGGAAAGTGTACTGTGGCCAGATAATTATTTTATTTTTAAAATAAATAATAAGCACATAAACACAAATTATTATATATGTTATTTTTTATTATTACAATTATGAAATTATTTACAAAAAAATAATATGTCCATTTGGAACACTATGTAAAATTATTTTATGCTTAAATATGATATACTGTTATACCATATGGTGTGAAGTTTACCATACATAAACTAAATAAAAATTTCAGTTGCTGAAAAGAAAACCACTTGAAAACATTTAAATCACACAATTCAAACATAGTAAGAGTCCAACAGTGGGCTTAATATTAAAGTACAATTATCTTTATCATTTCCAGGACATTCTTGATTCTTGCCAGCAAAAAATAAGACAATAGAAAATAGACATTCAGTGGTGGCCATGAGAATTAAATCTGCTTCTAAAACCATGCTGACAATTAACAAATCAAATTTGGTATGTTAAATTGAGGGCCATCGTTTATTTTCTATTATGCTTGAGTGAGTGGAAATTGTAACAAAAACAATGTTTTCAGAAATGTCCACCCGCAGAGCCAACGTTCCCATCTCACTTGTACATTTTCTTCCCTTCTCCTGCTGTGCTATTGAGGCTTTATTTGAGCATGATAAGCACTCCACTGCTTTCCCACAACTCTCTGTTTGAATTTCCGAACATGCAGCTGGCTCATAACGATAAAGAGCTCCTTTCAAAAATGGAGAATACACACGTGTGACAGTGTGACGCTCTGGACTGATTTAAAAAAAAAAACATCCATAGGAAACACTAAACCAGGCTGTAAGCCCTTAGTTTTTCCATGGAAAGGAAAATGTGGCAAGCTTTGGAGTAGATAAGACTGGGAAACAAAGACATTCATTCGCCTTTGAGAAAAAGAGGAAAAGCACGTATACTGTTAATTAGTTATTATTTTACTTCAAAACAACTCTATTCTCAAACCAATAGGATAATGACAGGAGGAAATGTGGAAAATGACCTAAATTAGCTCTATGGAAGGAGGTTTTAAAGTGTGTGTGTGTGTGTGTGTGTGTGTGTGTGTGTGTGTAACCTCCAGGCCATAGTTCTTATGCTGTACACTCAAACCATTGATGTTTTATTCCCATTTCTTTTACCTTGTCTTACAGATGCTCTTTTCTTACACACGCTTTCAGGCTAACCTCATCACACCCCATTTGAGCTTGGTAAAAGCTTTGGGCTTTATCTGGACACATTGATTTCCAATGTTTACAACTGGCTTTCTTTGGTGTGAGCAGCAAGCTCTCTGAAGAAGCTGTGCTGAGAGTTGTGGTCTGAAACAACGATCATTCCTTGTTTTGTTTTTTCTATAGAACAGGTATACCCTTATGCTAATCTGATTACATCCTATTATGTCACCAATATGTATGTTCCAAACTTAAATTTATATGCGTCCAAGTCATATGTTATACTGAGATAAATCAATCCAATTATTTTCAATATTGAATCCACAGAACTGCTTTAAGCTTCAGAGACTTCAGAAATGAAGAAGTGCTTGCTTTTGGTGTTGACAGTACAGTTTAAATGTACAGTTTACCAAAGTAAATTATGTAAATCCAATCATCTCCATTCCAAATCCATCAGCTTAATTTGTGTTTACATATCTATAAGGTTTTTGTTCATCTTCAAAAAGCAAATTAAGTTATTTAATATGAAGCCTAAGTATTTTATGTCCCTCAATTAAAAAAAAAAAGTCTATTAAAACAATGAACAAGGCACAATCTTGTGGATACAGATTTGTCTGTTCATGCACATTGATGAAGTAAGGTGTGAGGACAACCCCCAATGAATAGACTGGGACTTAGGCCCCGTTTACACTAATGCGTTTTCGTTTTGAAATGGCGTTTTAGATTAAAAACGATCCGCGTCCACACGTTAGCGTTTCATCTAGCGTTTCTAAACTTATCTGCATCCACACTACTCCACCAAAAATGTATATCACTTGACCATTCGCGCACTCTGGGCATGCGCGTCGAAGTATAAACAGGAAGCATGTGCCTCACTCTGCATTTAGCTATTGTTGGTCAACAAACGCTGGTTGAACGATAAACGCAAGCGATTAGCGAGTGCTCGAACAATAGATTGCCTCTTGCGAATATATGCAGCTGCTGTAGTAAAAAAGGCAGAGTTTAACTGCACAATGGCACCTAAAACGGACAATAGTGCAAACAACGCTCCCATTTCTGTGTCCATGTTGTTGTTTACAGTGAAGGCTGGTCTGCCGTCTTCCGGTAGTGTTATAGTCGTGATAGGGGCTTGACAAATAAGGGAAGGATACGCAATGATCCAAAAGCCCCAATCAGGTAGCGAATGTCTGCAGCCACGCCTCCGTTTTCAGATGTCTCCGTTTTTCCCCATCCACACTGAGACGGAGCAGCAGCGTTTTATAATGAAAACAGCCTCTCCAGAGTTTTCAAAACGCTCCGTTTTTGGGGCTCAAAAACTCCAGCGTAGTGTGGACGGATGGCGTAACCGTAGCAAAATTTATGCATTTTAAAACAAAAACGCCTTAGTGTAAACGGGGTCTTAGTTGTGGTGAGGAGGATGGAGGGGAATTACAGTGGCATCAACAGTGAACCTAAAAGAGAAAGATTAGTTTTAATATACTTCAGGCAAGCAGTGAAAGGCCAGACCTAATAATTCTGAGTGAATGACATGACAATAGAGTCTTGATAGAGCATATGCTGAAAGATGATCTATTTATATTATTTTATACATTCCTATAATAGCAAAATCAACTGTAGGCAGTAACAGCCTTGCTAGCACAATTTTAGAGGCAGACACACTCTGTTACAGATGCACCAAACACATCAAACACAAACCCATAACTTGGAGATCCAAAACCTCTAAAGCATAGGTCTCAAACTCGATTCCTGGAGGGCCGCAGCTCTGCACATTTTTGCTCCAACTGTAATCAAACAAAGCTGATCTAGTAGTGTCTAGTAGTCTTGAGCACCTTGATTATTTGGATCAGCTATGTTTAATAGGGTTGGAGCAAAACTGTACAGAGCTGCGGCCCTCCAGGAATTGAGTTTGAGACCTATGCTCTAAAGCACAGGTCTCAAAACTGGATTCCTGGAGGGCTGCAGTTTTGCTCCAACCTTAATCAAACACAGCTGATCCAACTAATCAAGTGTTCAAGATTACTAGAGACAATTAAGCAAGTGTGAGTTGGAGGTGGTTGGAGCTAAACTATGCAGAGCCGCGGCCCTCCAGGAATTGAGTTTGAGACCTATGCTCTAAAGCACGGGTGTGGGAACTCAGTCCTAGAGGGCCGGTGTCTCGGAGAGTTTAGCTCTAACCCTAATCAAACACACCTGAACCAGCTAATCAAACTCTTACTAAGTATACTAGAAAGTTCTTGGCAGGTGTGTTGAAGCAAGTTGGAGCTAAACTACTCAGGACATCGGCCCTCCAGGACCGAGTTTGGACACCCCTGCTCTAAAGGATTGTTAGGCTGCATTATCAGGGCAACCAGAACTGGGAACATTTCCCAAAAAGACACTGTAAGTTTAACTTGACATCTACAATCATGTTAGTCTGTCTTTTTCTCCTTATTCCAAGTTTCACGTAATCTTGGATCCGGCACATATCCAGAGAAAATGGTTGTTGTGGTTTTTTAATGAGTCAAGAGCATAAGACTGATCCTGCAAAGACCCCAGCAAAAGATAAATCTAAGCAGTGATCCTATTAGCTAGTCCATCCGTCCAGTAACCACCTTTGACCTGCACCTTCTCCACAAAAGATGTGTATTGTTCTCAAGCTCTCAACGTTCTTTAGACCAGTGTTTCTCAACCACGTTCCTGGAGGACCACCAGCTCTGCACATTGTCCATGTCTCCTTAACCAAACACACCTGATTCAGATCATCAGTTCATCAGCAGAGACGGAAATACCCGTAATGGGTGTGAGAGACAGAGGAGACATCCAAAACATGTAGTGCTGGTGGTCCTTCAGGAACATAGTTGAGAAACGCTGCATTAGACTGCAGATCTGCCTCTTTTACATTTGGTTAGAGGAGAACTGGTCTCCTCAATTGAGCCTGGTTTCTCCCAAGGTTTATTTTACACTTCTTTACACTGGTGGAGTCTTGGTTCCTTACCACTAGTGGCTTGGTTGGGGGCGTCAGTGGAGCTTCTCTTCAGTGGATCATCCTTCAAAAGTAACATCTGGATTAAGCTTGAATCAGTTTTAAATTATTTACAACTACACTGGTATTCTACCAGAACTCTGCGTCCTGGGCCATGAACCACATGATGTAAAAGCAAATGGGACTCATTGGACCATGTAGCCTTCGTTTATGCAATGTCAATCCAGGCTCGTTAGCCTACTGTTGGCACTTTTAACAGAGGACAGGGTTAATATATGCAGTCTGATTGGTCTGTTGTTATGCAGCTCCATACTGTTGTGATCATGCATAAACCTTGGGCTCCCTATTTCACTGTTTTGTGTCTGTATTTTTATATGGCTTTCCATTTCAGAGATACACAATTGCCTTGCCATAATTATTTGTGAAATTCAGGCAGATTTTTATTCTTGCCCATTTCTCCAGCAGTCAATGAGTGGATTACAAGTGTTTGCTTATAGTCTATTCTACCCAAACTTTAATATGTTCTTTTGTTTGAGATTATAAATGCTATTTGATTTACTCTTGGCTGATCATACTGTTTTGGCACATTAGTATATACTGTATAATACACACATAAATGTGGTTAAAGAAGCTCAAATGGTGGAAGTTGTTCTTGTGCATAACACTTGTGGTACAGTTGAGATTCCATTGTGAATACTTGATATGCTCTATACCAGGGGTCACCGATCTCGGTCCTGGAGAGCCGGTGTCCCTGCAGGGTTTAGCTCCAACTTGCCTCAACACACCTGCCAGGATGTTTCAAGTATGCCTAGTAAGACCTTGATTACCATGTTCAGGTGTTTTTCATTAGTGTTGAAGCTAAATTCTGCAGGACGCCGGCCCTCCAGGAACAAGTTTGGTGACCCAAACATATTTGCAGCCCATTTAACTTCTGTAATCCATTCCAGAGATTCACTATTATACCAAATATTCTCAACTGGCACCTATTGTTTCATAAAGAACCGGTTACATGCATAAAACCTTTCAAAAACACAATGACTTCTTTGGTGAAGGTTTAGACAGTCAGCAAGCAAACATTTTGGGACTAATGAGGATATAAAGCTTGGAAGTCTTTGCACATTAATCATATAAACTACATTTACAGTTAATTTTGATGTTTTGTTGTAATTCTTTGGTCGTTCTCAATGGGCACTTTGCCATTATGAGTAAGAGCTAAACGAATGTGCTTTACAAAAAAATAAATAACAGGATGCAGATTTAGACTTGATTTTCTGTTTCTGATGAATGATTTTGTCATGCATACATTTCCAAGAAATAATCTTAATATATATCATAACTGCAGTGTTTACTATGATTATAGGATAAAAACTGTGATCAGCAAACTGAAACCGAAGGTCTGAAAGAGATGCAGATCAAACAACAGTGAAATGAATACCTGAGGCCAGACTCTGAACCTGGGCAGCAATTTATTTTTAGCTGAACTGCTAACGCATTTCTCTCTGTCTGCTCTCCTGCCAAAAAAGCAGGTGCAGTTACAGGTGCAACCTCTCTTTGTCTCTCTCTCTCTCTCTCTCTCTCTCTCTCTCTCTCTCTCTCTCTCT
>CAIGQZ010032939.1:2833812-2846629 GCA_903798205.1 Danio tinwini
ATATTATTTACTGTCATCATGGCAAAGATAAAATAAATCAGTTTTTAGAAATGAGTTAGGGGGGCTAATAATTCAGGGGGCTAATAATTCTGACTTCAACTATGTATACATATGTATGTACTGTTAAATTTATTTACAGTATTTAAGGCAAGCACATTATAAATAACTAATTAAATGACCTAAAAAGGAACAGTAATCCCTTACTTTACTGTTTCAGTGGATAAGTAATTAAATTACAGTACTTAGTTCATTTGTATCTCATTACACTGACAGTAGTCACATAGCAAATTGTAAACCCGCTGCCAGTTTACCCAGTTATCTTTCAGCTCTGCGGATTGCCTAATGCCGAGTTCAGACTGCATGATTTTCAATGTAATCGTGTCACAGATGTTTTTACACTGCATGACTATCTGGAGTAGCATTTTGTCGCTGCTTTGTTTACACTGCAAGATGGATCGGTGATAAGGGGTTTCATACTGCATGACTTTACAATAGGAAGAATCGCTGACAACTTTGTCCAAACAACATCTCACAATCAAAAACATGTACTATATTTTTTGTTATTAACTACATAATGAGAAAGAAGCCTTTAATGGGGTAGAAAATGTACATCAATACCTTGTAATTATAAGGTTCTATCTGCGTTCTGAATGATTTTGAGATATTGAGCTTCAAAGTTTTTGCATTCCATATAGCAAACAATATGTGTGTAACATTTTTTTTTGAGTCTTAAAATGTAAACAACTTACAAAAAACATCCCATAATGTAAATAAATTGTCATTTAATAAGAATACTGTATGTAAATACCTCAGTTTTGACAAAAATGTCAGATAGAACCTTATAATTCTAAGGTGACAACATATTTGCTCATCTGGCTTTGAAGGGAATCAGCAATTTCTCAATTTTTTTTCACCCCGTTGTGGTATTGCTTAAATGGGACGTCAAACAGACACTGGTGCTACTGCCAAATCTTGACTAGTTTTTCCTCCATTTACTGGGTCTAAATAGACTGAAAAGGAGCACTTTTAACTTCTCCCGCTGGCCTGCAGGTACCTGTACTAATGAATGCTGCTCTCTTATTGGCTGTAAGTAATTGCCGATGTTATTTTCAGTCAAAACTCATTTCACACGGCATGATTTGAATCGCCGACAGCTCCAGATATTTAGCATGCCAAATATTTCACGGGCATCAGCGACTTATCAGCGATTCTCTCAGATGGCGTCTTTGATAGTTCACACTGTGTGATTGTCACTCACGTGAACGAGCACCGATTTGCTTGTGATTTTAGCCATTTGTCGGCAATTTCTCAAAACCTGTTGGCGAGTCAAAATCGTGGCAAAAATCATGCAGTCTGATCTCGGCATTAGTGAGAAACAGTGTATTTCAATGACTCCTCAACATATGCAGGTACGGTCAAAAATGTGACAGCCTCCAAAATGAGATGTAGATTCAGAGCTATGAAAGTCCAAGTAAGGTGTTTTTTATTTTGCAAATAATTTACATATATCAAAAATAAACATAGCTGATCAGCTTACAGCTTATGGCTTGATCTTGAAACTCGCTTGCAATTTGATTGTGTCGTCAATCTGTCAACCTGAGCATGCATCATGTAGTTAAAGAAAAAAATATATATATTTTGAATTTGGACTGCAATACCCAATTTAACCACTAGGTGTCAATCCTGCACATTTAAGATGAGTGACAGCTTTCATCCTCCTCTCGTCTCCAGCCGGACGCTGCTCTCTCTTCCCTCATCGCCTGTCCATCTCGTGGGATGAGAATCAATTATTTTTTTAATAAGAGCTCCAATTAGTCCTGAGCGCAATTGTGCTAAATATAAGGCTTATTGGCATGATCTAATAAGCAGAAGGCCGGAGTTTGACCCCTGTCAGATGAGCGCTGGGCGCTGTGTTAAGGCCCTCGGAGCTCTTGAACACTGCGTAAAAATTCATTACAGACAGTGCACATCAACATGAGGCCTGTCAGCCCCTCTGGCATGGAGAACAGAATTATTTTTACCTTGTCAAGTGGGATTGGGACAGGTTGTATAGAGTTTTCGTCTATGGTGACAGTGGACCACTGAGAGTGTGTCCTTATTTTATCAGCACACAGATGTCTTATGCTATGACTTGTATACTCCACACACAAGCACACACACACAAAGAATGTTGTACTTAGCTAAAACCAGCTAAACCTAGCCCATTTTTTGTTAAGTGTTTTTTTATATAGTACTATACTACCTGACAAAAGTCTTGTCACCTATCCAAATTTTAGGAACAGCAAATAATAACTTGACTTCTAGTTGATCATTTGGTATCAGAAGTGGCTGATATGAAAGTGAAAGGCCTCTAGATTATGCTTATTTTACCAGAATAAAATATGATCATGCCTGGATTTTTAATTTAACTTAAATAAGGTCTGACTTTGCTTGGACAAAAGTCTTGTCGCTTAACAGAAATAATGTCCAGTATAGAATATAAAATCATAGATCAGTGGAAAAAGAATTAATATTGTGTATGACTCCCATGAGCTTGGACAACTACATCCATACATCTCTGCAATGACTCAAATAACTTATTAATAAAGTCATCTGCAATGGCAAAGAAAGCGTTCTTGCTGGATTCCCAGAGTTCATCAAGATTCTTTTGATTCATCTTCAATGCCTCCTCCTTCATCTTACCCCTGACATGCTTAATAATGTTCATGTCTGGTGACTGGGCTGGCCAATCCTGGAGCACCTTGACCTTCTTTGCTTTCAGGAACATTGATGAGGAGGCTGAGGTATGAGGAGTGCTATCCTGCTGAAGAATTTGCCCTCTCCTGTGGTTTGTAATGTAATGTGCAGCACAAATGTCTTGATACCTCAGGCTGTTGATGTTGCCATCTGCTCTGCAGATCTCTTACATGCCCCCATACTAAATGTAACCCCAAACCATGATTTTTTCCTTCACCAAACTTGACCAATTTCTGTGAGAATCTTGGGTCCATGAAGGTTCCAATAGGTCTTCTGCAGTATTTGTAATGTTTGGGATGCAGTTCAACAGATGATTCATCTGAAAAAATCTACCTCTGCCACTTTTCCAAATGATCAACTAAAAGTCAAGTTATTATTTGTTGCTCTTAACTGGGATCGACGACAAGACTTTCGTCAGGTAGTGTATATTTAGTAAATTTTTGTTACTTTAAATAAAATATATTTTCATTTAGTACAACTTAAATAACATAATTTTATAAAAAAATATATATATAATAACGACAAAATTACACAACATATTTGCCAGAAAATTATATCAAAACTATGGAAATTGAAATTATTAACATAAAAAATACAATAGTATCTCATTCTTTCATTCATTCATTTTGGCTTAGTTCCTTTATAAATCTGGGGTCACCACAGGGGATCGAACCACCAACTTATTTAGCATATGTTTTACAAAACGAATGCCCTTCCAGCCGCAACCCAACAGTGGGAAACACCCATACACACTCTTTCACACACATACACTAAGGCCAATTTAGCTTATTCAATTCACCTGTACCACATGTCTTTGAACTGTGGGGGAAACCGGAGCACCCGGAGGAAATCCACGCAAACACAGGGAGAACATGCAAACACCAAACAGAAATGCCAACTGATCCAGTCAGGGCTCGAACCAGAGACCTTCTTGCTGTAAGGCAATTATGCTACCCACTGTGCCACCATGACCTCTTTAGTAACTCAATGATACTAAAATAACCTTGTACATGCAATTATTGTCATCTGAAACTTTTATAGATTATTTCCCTAACTGAAATATAGATACACACAGAATGAATATGTAAATCTTAAAATGCTAAATTTAAAGGGTTAATTCACTCAAAAATGTGTATTCTGACATCATATACTTTTTAAACCTTTAAAAAATATATTCTGTTGACCAGGAAGATATTGACTTGACATTGACTTCCATAGTATTTTTTGTTCCTAATATTAATGCCAATGACTTCTCAATAATGTTCATGTCTGGTGACTGGGTTGGCCAATCCTGGAGCACCTTGACCTTCTTTGCTTTCAGGAACTTTGCAGTGGAGGCTGAAGTATAAGAAGGAGTGCTATCCTGCTGAAGAATTTGCCCTCTCCTGTGGTTTGTAATGTAATGGGCAACACAAATGTCCTGATACCTCAGGCTGTTGATGTTGCCATCCACTTTGCAATTATTTTGCACCCAGGGCCGGAGCAAGCTAAACCCAAAGTGAAAACGAAAGTGACCGCTTCGCAATGTGAAGACCGGGGGTCTGCCGGGTTGGTGTCGTGGAGTTGCGGATAAAAGTAAGGACCAGGGGGCGTGTATCACGGACGCTGCCTTCACTATTCTGCTGCCTAAGTAGCCTCTATGGACGCGCCGGCCATGCTTGCACCCCACCATACTGAATGTAACCCCAAACCATGATTTTTCCTTCACCAAACTTGACGTCTGTGAGGATTTTGGGTCCATGTAGGTTCCAGTAGGCCTTCTGCATTATTTGTGATGATTGGGATGCAGTTCAACAGATGATTCATTGCGAAAAATCGACCTTCTGCCACTTTACCAAATAATCACTAAAAGTCAAGTTATTATTTGTTGCTCTTACACCTGTGATCGACGACAAGACTTTTGTCAGGGGGTGTATATTTAGTATACTGTAACGAAAAAAAACAGCCATTGACTTCCATAGTATTTTTTGGTCCTACTATTAATGCCGATGGCTGCTTTCCCCCAGCATTCTTCAGAACAAAAGAAACTCAAAAAGTTTGAGTGTTTGAGTAACTCTCCCTATACATAATTATATTAATTATATTATATTAATTATATTATAAAACATAATTCAATTTACAACAAAAATAAATAAAATCAAAATATATTTTAATAATAGTTATATCTATTACATTTCTATTGCTTATACAAATGTATACTTTACTGTCATACTTCAGTTCAATTTATAACAGCTGATTTTCTCGTAAAGCACTGTCCTGTTTACCCCATTTGAATGGCCAGCGAGTGCAGCTATGGCAACACTGACTCAAAATGCTGCAGATTCACAGAACTGATGTTTAGAACACACGTGATGCTCGAGTAAACAGAAACTGAAAGATGCTTGACTCTGAATCTACAGTCATACACAATGCAAATCTGTCCTTGTAAACAAATCCATCTCAGCTAGACAGTTAGGTAATGCTTCTACGTTTTTATTAAGGAACTCTGTGTTCTACCAGGACTATGTTCACAAGTTGGTGCCAGCTGGCCCTGGCAAAAGGATCCGCTCTGTTCTGCCATGCCCTGCCCACACCCTGCTCTTTTCCTATTAGTATTAGCCCTGGTTTATCTGTACAGAGCCACACACACACACACACACACACACACACACACACACACACACACACACACACACACACACACACATACACACACATACACATACACGCATTTCTATCACATAAAAAAGTCTCTTCAGTTTGCAGCTCTTTTGAGTTCTGCTTAGTCTGACTCAAGGTCGTTCTGCACCACACAAGAATCAGATACTGGCATGAATGCGTGGGCCTCAGAGCGTTCATGTGCTGCAGCATAAAAGTCCTTTTTTTAGAGCACCTTGACGGACGTCAGCACTAACGCACACTGTATCCAAGTTGCGCAAACGATGGAAACTGAAGCTGAAAATAAATGTAAACAATTAGAAGCAGATCATTGAGATTTGCTTCATTCCAACTTAAGAGTTTCAGAGCAAAGAAGAAAACACTAACTTTTTAATGGAAAGCTGGCTTTTTTCCTGATACTGTACACAAGTACACAATAGTCCAAAAATATATTTCTGTTCATGAAATGTTGCTGGAACGGCACATTTTGTACATCTGTGCAGAAAAGAAAAAAAACTATGCTTTCTTCATTTAGTCCCACATGAATCTTTTGTCATCATGGTGATTTAAAGGGCACCTATTTTATCATTTATCAAAGATCTAATATAAGTATTTTGTGTCTCCAGAATGTGTCTGTAAAGCTTCAGCTCCAAATACTCATCCTTTTTAAATCTGGGAAATATGAGCTGTTATGACATTGTAGCTGTTTCTGTTGCCTGTGTCTTTAATGCAACTAGTTCTCCCTGCCCACCATTCCCACATGCGTGTCAGAGCCATAGCCTTCACATAGATAAACAGCACAGTGACAGACAAGAATGAAGCAGATCTCCCTTATGTGGCAGGAGAGATAATTAGTTGCTTTGTGTCATGGATTGATTGGTCTTTGTTTCTGCCCTATCACCAAATGGCATTTGGGCTATAAAAAGGGGAAAACATTTGCTACCTAGAATGCGTCACCTGATGAGTTGCAGCGCTGTGAACACGCTTCCGTCACTTCCTGGACCTGCCGAGGGCACTTGCAAGAGTAATCGGGTTGGATATTGCTTTATTTAAAGTGTTGTTTGGCTGTGGTGCAAGGCTAAAGCGAGTGTAGAGACTGGAAAAGGTAAGAAAGCATTCTCAGTTGTTTAATGTTTTAGTTAATGCGATCGATGTGGGAACGCTGTGTTCTCGCTTGCTTTTCTCAGCTTCAAGAACCAGACGCAGGTGCGCAGCAGTGTTTGTTTTGCTGTGCCGGCTGTTTGACTGAAAACTATGTGATGACTGCGGTTTGATTGACCTTGTTCCCCTTTTGGCGAGCGGTAGGTGTGCGCATTAAATCGTAAAATTATCTAATAGGAGATTTTAACCTTAGATCATAATGATTTTATTTCTGTTTATAGGCTGAGTGGCATTCTGTAAAGTGAGCTCTTGTCGGGCGCTCCACGTTTACCTGCGGCTACAGTGCTGTCCTGTTTTCCACATTTATTTTGTGTCTAAGTTTATTTCTGTTAATTTTGGTTTGATTGCAGGCCATTTGTCCTTTTTGTGACTGGGCCCGAGCTCCCAGGACGGAAGACTAATATTTTATAGGTGATTTTGGATTTTCTCACAGTGTGTAGTGATTACTGTGTGTGTGCTTGTGTGCGTGTACTCTTTTACACAGTGGAGTGCAGTGTTTTCACTTATAGGAAGTGCAGTCTGGCCACCTTCCCTGGCTGGTGAGCTCTGGCCCTTGGACACAATTTATAATTCTACTGGCTACTGTGTCAATGTTGCAATATTGGTTTTAATCGCGTTTTTATTCGAGACTTGTTAATAAAAATCTATTTTTGTATTGTGCTAATGTCTCTGGCTTTAATTGGTGGAGCAAACTTGTGCATGCCTTTTATAGGTGGTGTGTTTTAATTCTTTGGGTGAAATTCCCAAAGTGGCGTAGTCGGGTAAACTAGTGTAAATTCTATTCTATTTGGGGGGTCTTCCTCCATCCGCCCACCTGCCACCCACCAGAACTTTCCCAACTGTTATTTGATATATTTGTTGTGGAGTTAATTCAAAGTTTTCTGCAATGATGAGTCACTTACAATGTCGCTATAAAAATTGCATGCTTGCACATGTGCGCGCACACACACACACACACATACACACACACGTTTAGCTTCACACTGTTTTTGCATGGCAAATGTCACAGGATACATGTTAATATCCACTTCTGTCTGTACATCCGTTATATTAATGTACAAAATAAACCTGATATAAGTCCAAAAACCAAGAATGAAGCATCTTCTTTTATAATTGACACTATACAGCTGTGGTGATGAATTATGTAGCAATTATACTGTCTTTATTACAAACATGCACTGTTTTAGAAACGTTTTAAACTTGTAAAACTCATTCTTGAAGTGCAGATGATCACAGAGAGCTGAGGTCTTTTAATTCCTGTTGCTTTGCACGCCTTGTCTTGTGAATATGATTATATGCGTTATTATGGAGACGTTAATGTCATGGTTGTCAATCAATTCGGTGGGCAGGGAAACGACACTCCTACGTCACGTTGCGGTGGGCCTCAAAATAGGAGGGATTTGGATCCTATTTTAACTTCAGGAAATTTAGTAAAAGAGACTTATTGTGTTTCTATCACTTCAATATGACTGTGATAAAGTTAACCTGCACACAGTTCTGTCCAAACAGCTTACAAAAGTTGATTTTCATCATAGGTGCCCTTTAGGCAAAACTCCAAGAACATATCTGAAACAAACATTATTCCTTTTTTTAACACAATTTGTGATCACAGGGCAGATTTTCAATTTCAAAAATAAAGACACAATAACTTATGCAATACTATAGTGCTGGATCTTCAAACAAATAATCTTTAAGGGGTTAATTCACCCAAAAATGCTAATTCTGTTATTAATTAGTCGCTCTTAAGCCATTTCAATTCCCAGAGACCTTCATTCATCTTCAGAGCACAAATGAAGATATTTTAGATGAAATCGGAGAGCTCTCTGACCCTCCATAGATGGTGCCGCTCTCGAGACGTTCAAACACATTGTCAAAACATTCCTTTAACACTTTTGTACATCAAAAAAAGTAAAATGTCTTCCGCGTCAGGGCGCAAGTTTACTATGCACAATATGATGCTTGTGTAATCCACTGCTGACTAATGACAAAATGGCCTATTGTAACCGAGCAACATGGCTTGGATGTGAACAAGAAGACGCTAATTAGCAAATTAACCCTTTAGTTAACCCTTTCACTCTTATGCTCTAAATAATCTAAAAACAAGAGTTTTTTTTATATGACTGTTATTTAGAATACGTCACTTTAAAGTTTTCATGGCGACATGTCAAGTTTATCCCCTGACACATCACTCATTCACTTTGAATGGGTGCCGTCAATCATTGCTCATTGCAGAAGTTAGTAATTTTTCAACTTTTCAAGCACCAACGGAAGCGTCAGCCAATCAGATCGCTTTATGCAAATACCCCAGCTCAGGCAGTAACCGATTGTGGACTTACTTCATTGGCTGACACTGCTATGATGATCGCTTCAGCCCCAACTTCAGATCCACCCTCCGTCAAGTGTTGAAGCCGAAGCCCAGTGTGAATGCACGGTAAGAGGCCGATCAACTTTTTCGTTAAGAGACACATCTTTTAAATTGTTCACGAATGTCCGCAAGCTTTTTAATGTCATTGTTATTTAGAACGGGTGGCATGGTGGCTCAGTGGTTAGCACTCGTCTCACAGCAAGAAGGTTTCTGGTTCGAGTCTTGGCTGGACCATATGGCATTTCTGTGTGGGGTTTGCATGTTCTCCCCATGCTAGCATGGGTTTCCTCCGGGTGCTCCAGTTTCCCACACAGTCCAAAGACTTGTGGTACAGGTGAATTGATGGACTAAATTGGCTGTAGTGTATATGTTTTAATGCGAGAGTGTATGGGTGTTTTCCAGAACTGGGTTGCAGCTGAAAGGACATCCGCTGCTTAAAACATATGCTGGATAAGTTGGCGGTTCATTCCGCTGTGGTGACCCCTGATGAATAAAGGGACTAAGTCAAAGGAAAATGAATTAAAGAATGCCATTTAGAACAGTTAAGGGCACTATGACACTTAACGTCACTGTTATTTATAACACCTCACTTTAAAGTTTCCATGGTAACACATCAATTTGATCACTTGACACAGCGCAGTTTAAACAACTTAATAATGATCATATTATTTGATCTATGACAGATAATGAGCACAGCAACATAAATTGAGAGATGAGAGCTGCTCACTAATTACATGAAAGGAAGTGGCTTTTTAACTGGAAGAAGAATAGAGTAAACATTCTAGTAACCTAAACAGTGTATATCTAATGTTAATGACGCACATTGTGTAAATTGATTATTATAACTGTCTTCATAGATATCAGTGTGTATTTTTACAAACCATTATTGTTTTGTTTGTGTTAGTACTTTTGTGTTTTTTTATAATGTCAGAAACCTAAATGTTATTTGTTTGTAAACATTATAAATGTGTGATTTATGAAAAGCGCAAACCATAATGGTTTATTTATTTATTATTTAGCAGCTGATGACGTGACACAGAACATTCTAATCACACTGGTGTGATTGTACGCTCCAGAGATCAGTCAAAGATGACCACACTATTTTGATCGTACATGTCAATGGATTAAAGTGGAGAACAGGCAAGAGAATGTTATGTAAATTAATTTGCTAACTATGCTTCTGAATTTAATGTACAAATAAAACCAATAATATGCAAGTAATGTCAAAAGTAATCTAAAAGTAATCCAAGAGTATATTACCTAAATAAGTAATCTAAATTGTATTACTAACTACAATTTTCATTCTAAAATTTGAAATCAGTAATAAACTACAATTTGTATTTATTTTTTTGTTACACTGAAGTGATCATAATATACAGTCTGATCTAATGAGGAAAACATAACTATACTAATTTGTACAAATTCATACAATTGCATACGTATGGAAACTTAAAGATTTGTTTAAATGTGCCCAAACCCCACGTATAAACCCTACCCCTCATTGGCAGATGAGCTAATTGTACTAAATTGTATGAATGAGATTGTACATTAATAATTAGCCAATAAATTAAAAAAGTTATGAATTGTTGTGAGATTGCATTGTAATATACACAAATACGTCTGATTGCAAATTTTCATGTATTTAAAAATGTATTTAATTACTTTATCAAGTCTCAAAAAAAAGGAACTTATTAAAGTAATTTATTAACTCAACTTATTGTTCTTTCTAATAATAACATCTTTTTAGAGAAAATTCTGTACAAAATATAGCTGTGAATAAAGAAAAACATCTACATCTGATTCGAGGAAACATTTTCAGGCAATATGTTGCAAGGAAAAAAAATTACTTTTAAGTCAATGGTGAAGTAAAAATACACATAGCCTTGTGTGACGAACATATATGACGCACAGGTTTAAAAATGCTTCAGATCCACTCACATGTCAATGACATTTATGTCTAATGGGGTATCTGTGCATTGAGTGTGTTTTAAAAGTCAGCTCTATGTTTGTAATTGCATTTATTTTGGTCCTCCATTATTGTCACCATTCCTGCTTTTGTGATGGGTAAACATTGAAACACAGCAAAGTGTTTCCTAAAGCAAACGCACAGATGTTCTGAACCCTAGTGAGGATAGTCACCATAAGCACATATTTATATAGAGGAAAGGTCACCATTGAAAAATGACATGGAATTGTTGATTTAAACAGGTTGCAGTTCATGGAAACATTTCAAATGTGACAGTTGAAGCCTTTGACGAGTAATGTTTCTTGTTTTGTGTTGGGTTTTATCCACATGCAGCTGCTATTTTTTCTATGAATTGCTATAATAGGAACAATAATAATTAGATTGTTCATTTTTTCCCCATTTTCCACTCCTTTTTATAAAAATTATGTAAAGCAATTAGTTTGAATCATATGTTTTAAATTAATTCAAATCATTATCAATGTTATTTAAATTGCAACATGCAAGTCTCTAGCTGAGACTAATACATTTTTGAATAATTTGTGATTATAAAATTCTGAAAAATACTGAATGTTTTAATTTGAAATTAAATGCTAAAATATCTTTATTCATAAATCCATGAAAGAATTCTGACAAAAGTAATGAAAGGATATTAAACATTAATACTGAGCCTATTCATAGAATGTACTCTGCAGGCAACTCGCATAGGCTGCTTCATGCTGGAGACAGCTATCTTACAGCTTATTGAGAGACTCTAAACCCCTTCATTTGTGGATGAAAGACTTGAAAAATTAGGTATTTTTGTCTTAATGCTCAGTAGCTATTGAATGAATGAGAAAGACTGCTAAGAAAGAGCAGATTTTAGTTCTCAGCACAGTTTAAAACAAAATGATGTTGTGTCTTTAATGATTTCTCGCAGTGTATATGCAAAGCCATTTGATAAGTATAGGTATAAATGCTGCATGAAGTGCCCATATGAAAAAGTAGTATAATAAGTACTATAGTGTTCTATAGCGTTTAGGACCATACTTTAGTGTAAAATAACCATACTAAGTGTATTATTCTGTATATATTAGTATTTACAGCACTTTGTTACTTAATGTTACAGCATATAGTACAAACCTAAATCAAAAATGTTTGGACAGTCATTCCTGTCTTTCGGACCTGCAACACATTCCATAAAAAGTTGGCACAGGAGCAATTTAGGGCTAGTAATCAGGTAAATTGGTTAAATAATGACGTGATTTGAAACAGGTGATGTCAACAGGTTATTGTAATTACGATTTGGCACAAAAGCAGCATCCAAGAAAGGTCTAGTTGTTTAGGAGCAAAGATGGGCCGAGGATCACCAGTTTGCCAACAAATATGTGAGAAAATCCTTAAAATATATAAAAACAATGTTCCTCAATGAAAAATAGGAAGACATTTGGATATTTCACCTTCAACAGTGCATAGCATAATTCAAATATTTAAGGAATCTGGAGGAATTTCAGTGTGTAAAGGACAAGGGCATGAATCTAACCTAAACAACTGTGATCTCAGATCCCTCAGGCGGCACTGCATCAAGAATCCTCATTCATGTACAGTATAAACAATATCTCTACATGGGCTCAGGATTACTTTGGCAAACCTTTGTCAAGTACCACAATGCAAAGTTACATCCACAAATGCCAGTTATAATTATAGTGTGCCAAATGCAAGCCCTATGTTAACAGTGTCCAGAAGCGCCATTGACTTCTTTGGGCTAGGAGGCATCAGGGATGGACCATGGCACAGTGGAAACCTGTACTGTATCAGTATTTCAAGTAATATTTTGGAGAAATGGACATATTTGCGTTTTCCATACACTGTCCCAACTTGTTTCCTTTTTGGGTTGTAGCATTAACTATTGTTAATATACATATATATTAATATTTATATATTGTTAATATACATATATATATATATATATATAT
>CAIGQZ010032939.1:2854592-2868235 GCA_903798205.1 Danio tinwini
TTGTCAATAAAGACGCTGCATTTGAATCCTCAACTCCATTGTCAGAACGGCTTTGTAACTGTTTCGTTACGTTAGGTTAGGTTACGTTACGTTATGTTGCATTGCATTACATTTATGCAATGTTTTGGTGCAAAACAATTAAATTCAAGGGCATTTATAAAATTTCTCAAAGTTAATTATCATATTATGTTATTATACATTTTATTTATTTATTGTGTGTAGGTTTTTATTTTAAAATAAGTGTATATCTTACACACATGCACTTCTGCTGTGGCTATGAATCATTTCATGTAATACAGTTTAGAATAATCTTTCTTTGAAACTATTTCTTATAAAACAGTACAGTCTTATAAAAAGTACAGTAAACAATACTAACGATTGACTATCATTATGATATATAATTAAGATTATATGATGACTAGTACCAGTTATGCAATTAAATTCAGCATTAAAGATTTGCATATTCAAGATACAAATGTGCTGCAGCTGCTCTTACATTTAAGATAAGGTGGATGGAGGAAGGTTAAAAACCACTCGCATATGTATGAGTGGTGTTGATTTGATTGACGGGAGCACATTAACCTCCTCGTGTTCCTCAACCAATGTGAAGGTGGTTTTAATGATGCATGACACTTCACACCATGAGTGACAAAGATAACTCACCCATCCATGAGTTCATCCATCCACACTAATGCAACCTAAACACACCTGCTGTGCATCGCATGCAGCACACAAACACTACAGGCCTTTGCAACGCTTCAGAATAAAAAGTATCCTCACATCCCTTTCAGAATTATAGCAATACAAATGGAGCAAAAGGAGAGAAACAAAACAATTAATACAAAACAATAAATGAATGCATTATAAATAATATCCTAATAATGATTTATTAACCTAATCAAAGTGTTTGTTATATGTTTTTTTTTTTTTTTGGCAAATTTATTTTATTCAATAAAAACTGTACCTGACAATAATTGGCTTTAGTAAGAGAATAGTTCTTAAAATTGCTAATTCAGTTTCAACTTTCTTTACATTTTTTGTTGTAATGTTTAAATATTAAAAGTTTTACTATGAACAATATAAATGGAAATTTTGACATTTTATCTCACAATATTTAGTTTATTTATCGCAAAATTGTTATTGCAATAATGTATTTGTACCTAGCAATTCTTCCTATTATTTTATTATTTTTAATGTTTTACTGTAGTGTTTTAGCATGTGAGTGAAAACTGAACCACAAAATGAAAACATATATACTGTATATACACTCAAAAAAATTATAAAATGGTAAAAAAAAAAAAAACAGCAGCTGTAGTGAAAACATTAGAAACAGTCAATAAAAAACATTTTACATTTACGGTAAACTACCATATTTCATTCACTATACCGTGTTAAAATACACATAAACCACATGGTAACACAGATTACACTAAAGTAATGCAATAAAGATTATTTATAAACATTAAATGTAACATGAAACATAAAAAAGATGTGTCATGCAGAGGGTTTTGGAAAAGTCAAATGATTGTAATTCACTGTATATAACTTACTGAAACTGTTAACCGTAATATAATTTTACTTTAGCAATTTTATGTTTTTTTTTTACTGTTAAAATCAAAGACATTTGTAACTTTTTTTAGACATAATATATATAATTATATATATAAAAAGCCTTTAAAGTAAATAAATGGATAATAATAAAAATAAATAAATAAATAAATAAATAAATAAAATAATAATAATAATAATAATAATAATAATAATAATAATAATAATAATAATAATAATAATAATTAACCTCTGACCTGGCATGTAAGCAAAAGACAAATAAATAAAATCCTCTCTTTCATGCTCTGTCTTCATCCATTACCTTTAATCATGTCCTCGTCTACTCCTAATAAATCTTGTTAAGTACTAAATGACCTGTGTGAAGCCAAAGTGATACATTGAATACAGTGCAGATTTAACAGCGCCAGTATAAATGAGTCAGTAGAGAGATTAAGTAAACCAAGCTTGGCTCACAGGTCAGCGGTCACTTCATGAAGTACAATTCTTGAGAATAAGAGCAGATTCAAACCCTCCCAGAATTTTTTTAGATGTTTGCAAATTTGATGTGATTTCAAAATAAGATATAACCTTAATAGTTAGTTTTGGTTTACACCTTTTATTGAAGCGTATGAGTCAATCGAATAACAATTAGACAAATTCCTGGGTTTTTTTCAAATGATACAGCTTTTTGTTTCTGCTCTGATAACTGTAAAACAATGTCAAATGTGTTTAAAATCACCGCTGGTAAGAGAGCATAGTGCTTTTTACATCCACATGAAAAATAAAATACTATGTTTTTTAATCACACTACGGTGAAGTGTTATGTATTAGGGGTGTGTAAGAAATGGATATATATATTTTTTTCTCCTGTTGCACTCTACGAACAACCAAATGAGCAGAGAAGAGTCTCATGACCTTAAAGGGTCACCAAAACAACAAATTTTTTGAGCTGTTGACAGTCATATATGTGTCCCTCGCTGTTATAAACACTATTAGGACACGTATATTTCACAAAAAAGTGAAAATTGGTTGTTTTTGCGTTATTTTGAGCAAATTCGTTCTTCCGTTTTGAAACAAATTTTTTAAGCTGCGTCACGGTGATTAGATACTTGTGTGTAATCCAGCGTGGAGTGGATGTCTGTACCTGCGAGTACATCGTGACGTCTCCGAGTGTGCAGCAGTAATTCATGAGACTTGGTTCAAACCAATCAGCACACTCTATTGTGTATGCGATGCAACTTCATTAATATGCATGATAGCTTCGAAGACCTGTTACAGTGTTCAGACCGCAGAGAGACCCGACGTTGTGTTGCCAAAACAAGTGGAACAACAAGAATTTGGAGACATGAGTCGTCAGTGTTGCTTTTATTGTATTTATATGTGCTATTTATATGTGCTGCAACGAAGGTTTTGTTTTCATTTCCCTGCTATGAGAGCGCAGCTGGACTCACATGTGGATTACAGTGCACGCGACATGCGACAGAAATGCATTTGTAAGAAACATTTTTCACCCGAAAGCTTTTCACATCTGGAAATAGTGAAATCCGGATTTTCCGCTTGTCTCCTTTTAAAAAAGACGCAGCCCCAGTTTGTGTTGATTGTCCTGTCGCTACAGATTTGGTAAGTGTGTGTGATTAGTGCCCTTTGTTTGTTCATTCAGATGGCAAAGTTACTTCGTATCATCAGCTGTGCTCTTTCAGTTTTTAAAGACAAACCTTAGTCAAAATGATTTAGTTATTAAGTTTACAGTATGTTAATATCACTGCAATATTATAGTACATTACAGAATGTAAACATGTAAACACCGCCATCAAACTATTACCGTTGTGTAAGATTTTCGCCACATTTTGTGACATGATAGTTTATACACATTTTAAGTATTTCTTTGTGCATCTAAGTTATCGAAGTGCATCTAAGTTACCAAGAAATGTGCAAGATTTTTTCGCAGTGCGGTATCAAACATTCCGCAACTTGATGTAGGAGTGCGGTCCCCCCGCCCACCAATATTGATTGACAGGTGCTCATTACCATTTCCTCAGTATGTTGTTTCACGTCCGCCATTTTCAGCGTGTGAGTCAAAGCGACATCACCAAAGAAACACCCTTGCTCTATTTTTAGATGTAAGGCTAATTGGGCTCAACATTCACCACGTTATTGCTCTCCTCGCCGCCATTGTTTGTGAGTTTTGGTGGGTTTGCATACATGTTTACTTTTTTCATTGGGCCTTCCTTAAACTTAAACTCACAGAAGCTCTCTGTCATCTTAACTAGGTGCAGCTGGAAAGTGCGAGCGCGTTGCCTCACGTGCGCGTCCCTCCATTGGAAATAACAAACTAATGACACGCAACCCCATGCATTCCGCGTTGTCGCGGATGAAAGTGAGGACCGGGAGGGTGTCACGAATGAAAGTGAGGACCGGGGGGTCTGCTCACTATTCTAGGTCGCCTCTATGGACGTGCTGGCACTGCTCAGGACACTTCATATTTCTGCCGTGCCACAAAGTGTTATCTGAATAGTTTCATTTTAAATAACATGCAAATGTGTGCGTCTGGTGTGCCGTGTCATCGCTCTGAGCGGCGCATCCGGTGTATGACACCCTTTAGTTATAGCCACAAGCAGGTCATACACCAGAAGCGCCGCTCGGCGACAAGCAACATCGCGCCACGCAGTGGCATGGATTTCTGAATTCTAAACATAAGGTTCTATCAGGTGACACACACCGGCGCCGCAAGTGTGCAAAACTTTCCACTGACATGTGCGCGCCGTGTCGTGGTGCATCAGGTGTGTGATGCCTTCAGTCAAAGTTAATTCAGTGTGCTTGGTAGTCTCGGTGTAGGCTACAAGCTTTGAGCTTTAAACTAGCACACAGTTGGCTGTAAAACTATACAAAGACACAAATGGTTTTGTACTCTCTGCTTGGTCCGTGTCCAAGTCATACATATACAGCTGAATGCTGGTCCTCTCACTCATGTTGCTTCTCTCTGTCTGCCTGTCTGTAGCCATACACAAAGAGAAGAGCTCTTGGCTCCACCGCCTTGTTAAGTTGGGCAGGAAGTCGAAACTAATTTTCATGTGAAGCAACACGCCTCTAAAATGACGAACTGTGTACACGCCCCCAAAATGACACTTTTTAACACATCATAATAAACAAATCTGTATTGTGTTTTGAACTAAACCTAAACTGGCACACTCAGAAGAACCATAATATTAATATAATATCTTAAAAAAGGGGTAAAATAGGTGCCCTTTAAAACTCTACTCTCCAGCAGTTCCTCGCATACAATATCTTGTTTGTCACGGGGGGCATGAAATATTCCTGAATAAAAGTGAAAGTGTCAAACTGCAGTTAAAGTCGACACATTAATAATTTGGCAAATCATTTGATTACTGATGTCCATCTAAACACAGTCACTGTCTTTCTCCCCTGCGTCTGTGTGTTTGTTTTGCTTCTGTGAAAATCAGACCATACCCAAATAGAAACTCCCATTTTTATGCAAAATCTTCCCTCTTTCCCTCCTCTGACACTCCCACCTAAACAGAGCTGGATACATCCACTTTCCTGAGTTTTTCAAACTAGAGGTGTGAAAACCTCTAGTTGGCCTTTAAGGTTAACTTCACACCTTTCTCCAAATTTCAAGAGGTAAAATATTGACCCTCAAGCATGACCAAATGACCAGAGAAGAGTGTCAGGACCTTAAGGTTAACTTTCTCCAAATTTCAGGAGGTAGAATATTGACTCTATAATTATCATGCAGCCACTACAAACCTCAAATTTGTGCTTTGCAATCAGAAATAATGTGCTAGCTGAGAGAGAGGGTGGGCCTGATCAACTCACTCTTCTCTCTTACCTAATAGGCCGACCTTTGGCCAGCACCCAAATTTTGACTATTAAGGTGAGGGTTTCTTGCTGAAACATTGGAAGCTCAGCCGTGGGATAAGTGCACATCGGCCGGCATTCTCGGACACACATGTTGGTTTACCAATGTGACTGCAACAGGCTGCCCAGTCTTTGAAGAAGAAAATTATGGCATGTCTCTAAGGTTGTATATACTTATATCAAATTGCTTGGGGTTTCATTTTCTGTCTTTTATGCATGTAATCCTTATTACTCATCTTTATTTCGCATAATAAGCCTTTTATGCAGTTTTGTTGTATTTCGATTAATGATGTTCATGAGTATGATTCATGATTATTGAATAGTATTGTAATAATTGATATCAGCTGTGTGTACCAGCAATAAACAGTTGTATTGCTTGATTAGTATGGTGTATGGACCGTTATTGGTGCCTAGTGTTGTCGATTAGCACCACACTTGTCTCACTTGCATAAACACAAACCATACTAAAACCTTTTTGGTATGCTGAAACATTTTACATACAAAAAATTTGGGGCATACTAAAATAGGGTATGACGACACACTCCACACGACGAGACAATAGATTGGGTTTATGAGAACGAGAGAAGATTTTTTACACTATTTTTAAAGTAATATATAAATAGGTGACGCAGTGGCGCAGTAGGTAGTGCTGTCGCCTCACAGCAAGAAGGTCGCTGGTTCGAGCCTCGGCTGGGTCAGTTGCCATTTCTGTGTGGAGTTTGCATGTTCTCCCTGCATTTGCGTGGGTTTCCTCTGGGTGCTCCAGTTTCCCCACAGTCCAAAGACATGCGGTACAGGTGAATTGGGTAGGCAAAATTTTCCGTAGTGTGTGTGTGTGGATGTTTCCCAGAGATGGGTTGCGGCTGGAACGGCATCCATAAAAAATCATGCTGGATAAGTTGGCGGTTCATTCTGCAATGGTGACCCCAGATTAATAAAGGGACTAAGCCGAAAAGAAAATGAATGATGAATATATAAATAATAATATAAAAATAGTATTTTATTCAACTAAAAAAATGATCACAAAATGCTTAATTATTTAGGTGCTTTTTATAAATCAACTTGTGATAAATGGTTTTGTACTTCTATTTTAATGAATTATATGCAGTAAAGGACATGCAAACACTGCTAAATATTTTGCTATTAACTCTACAGATTGTCTTGTCCGCTGCACAATTTCACATGAGAAATCATACTCCTTTCCACAAATGGAAGTTCCATTTTCATTCAGCAACATTTTATTCATGCCCCTGTGACAAACTCAAAACTAATGGATGTGAGTATGAAGTAAGGACTGATAGGAGAGTGTTGATTTAATGGAATTTGATACTGCACATTAATGAAAAGAAAACTTCCGCTTTTCCCAGACAACAGAAAAGCCTGTTTGGTGACGATCACAGAGTGTGTGACGAGTCTCCAGGAGTTCACTGTGTGTGCACTTGGAGATGGGTGTGTCTTTGGTTCTTTAATGACTTGGTAGGTGTCAAATAGCCCTGTGCACAAGGACTATCCTGTCGCAAAATGCATCTAAATGTCCTACATGATGGCAATAGTTTGATTACTGTGTTTACATGATTGTACTGCACTTCAATAATGTGAAAATATAAATACTCCATATGTTTTAATTTGATTTGGGTTTATGGCGATTATGATTTTCAGCATACCTTAAGTGCTATTCCATCACTCGGTTCTGAACCATTTAATTTGTGTGTCGGGGCAGTTGTAGCAGCCTCTGCTTGGACGCCGCAGCCTTCAACCTTTCCAAAGCAACTGAGTGATGCACGCAACACCGAGGCAACCTGGGTTGCCAGGTATATCGTATGTGCAAAGCACTAGATGTGCAGTTCAAATCCAATCTTTCCTCCAATCTTCAAGCTACTGTCATTTCACCCTCAAGTTCCATCATTCATTCATTTTTTAATTTCTTTTCGGCTTAGTGCCTTTATTAATCTGGGGTCGACACCATGGAATGAACCGCCAACTTATCCAGCACATGTTTTACCCAGCGATCGACCTTCCAGCCACAACCCAACACTGATAATCACCCATACACACTCTTTCACGCACATACACTATGGCCAATTTAGCTCATTCAATTCACCTATAGAGCATGTTTTTGGACTTTGGGGGAAACTGGAGCATCCGGAGGAAACCCATGCAAACACGGTGAGAACATGCAAACTCCACACAGAAATGCCAACTGACCCAGTCGGGGCTTGAACCAGAAACCTTCTTGCTGTGAGGCGATCGTGCTACCCACTGCGCAACCGTGACCCCCTCATCTCTTTTCAAGAAATCCCAATAATATCTGGATGCTGACTTGGATTTGCAAGCTGAGACTGCATATCTCAGACTTGCAATGTTAGGCACAATGCATTCAATGGAGCTAGTGACGTCACTGTGAGGGGTAGAGTTAGGGGTGGGGTTAGGTGTGTTCATTAAAAAGCATTGCATGCAGCTCACCTTGCACCTGCACCAAGTCTGCATCCAGACCTCTGTCAGAAATCTTGTCGCAACTTAATCTCGCAAGATCTTGTAACACGAGATCTCGTCACACCCCTAGTATATAGTATATTATTCACAACAAGAATAAAGAATGCTACAGCATTATGAATTATTGCGAAGTGATAAACAGTAATAAGTGTGTATTTTAAACAGGTGTATTTTTTTGTTTCATATTGTATACAGTACAATTTGTAGTGTTTTACATGATTTTCATAACAGATTTTTCAACTAACACCTCTAATAACATTATTACCTGTGAGCATTAATTGGCTCTTTTTATCACAACTACATTAGAACTTTGCTGTAATTTGTTGTTGAATAATTGCTGCAACTATTACCAACCATGTTTGTCGCACAGCCATTATTTATTTATTTAAATGTTTGTTTACCTTAGAGTTAGTGAAAGCTAAATTCAACCCAAACCAGCATTATCAGTGTGAGTGTGTGTGTGTGTATTTTAGTCTTATGCGTGTTTCACAGTGTTGACATAAAATATCAGCTTGAGGGAAAATCTAATAAAAATCAGCCCACACTCTTAAGGTCCGTGCACACCGAGACATTTTTTGCTCACGTTTTCCATAAACGTTTAATGCCTCGTGACTAAATAAAGGGCGTCAATGTGAATGTGGCGAAAAACGCCAGGCGCAAAAGCATCATTTTTAAAAAAAAAATTCACATTTTGTTTTGACGCGCCGTATCAAAACCTTCTCCACCAATCAGATTGGCACTTTTGTTCACGTGCACAGAGCTGCTGAAGTTACAGTAAACAGCACTTGGAGGCACTCAAGCGCAAGACTGTCAATGCGACCGCACATTGAAGAAGATGCCCAGAGGCGTGATGAACATGGAGCTGCTTATTGCACTGGTGAACAATAATCATTTCTTCATCACTAGAGCTGGAGCTGCTGCTAGAACCATCCATAACAACAAGCGTGTCAACTTTGTCTTCTTTCTCTGTGTTACAAGCGGGTGTCAGGAGCTTAAAGTTGTGTAGTGCCATTTAACGTCAAGGAGTGATTTTGCATACTCTTCTGCTCGACGCTTGTGAAAATCGCTTGAAAAAAGCTGACGATAAACGCAAACGAAAAGCGTCTTGGTGTGTACGAGCCTTTACAAATGAAGACTTCTTTAAGAACCACTCTTTGCTTAGTATGAGGATAATTTAAAATACACTATAAAGAACCTTTAATGAAATCAAAAATGTGTAAGGATCTTAAAGGTTCTTTGTGGAACCGTTGATACAAATACAGAACTTTTATTTTCAAAATATCCTGCAGTCATTTTCAGTTGAAAATGTGCATCACTACACCCTGCTCTTTTTGATTAGATTTATGTTATGGTTGATCGTTTGAGGAGCATCACAAGCTATTTTTCATACAGTCAGCAGTAGTTAACTGTTGCTTTTAATATTTCATCTACCCTGACTAAGGTCCATTAATCAGCTAAATGTTCTGTAAATTCATATTGTGACCATATAAATTCTGGGAATTCATGATTTACATGCAGGATTATTACTGTTTCTCCTCCCTCTGAGGTTTAAAGTAAGGTTTTACCAGAACCAGTACAATGGTCTTGCACAAATTGTCACAGTTTATGGGTCTGTATGTTCTTTCTGTATGTTATGTGTCATGCCATGTGTGTTGTCATGTGCGAGGGTGTGTGCTTGTTTACCTTTTTGTGTTGACAGCGTGCCATTGAATCAGCTGACTTAATCAGCATCCTCCAGCTGATCCCTGTTTCACTGGCTATATATTTAGTCTGTGGTTACTACTGGTTATCAGTCTGTTGTTTGTTCTTGTCCCTGTCTGTTTGTCTTTTAGGATTCTCCGGAGTCTATTCGTCGGTTGACGACTTCTCTTTGTTTCGAACTTTGCTGTTGCATTGTCTCTGGAACAGCCAGTTGTATCCTTTGATTCATATTTTTTCAGTTTTTTTTTTTTATTAAAATTATTTGCAATTGGATCCTCTCTGTCTGGTGTCGTGACACAAATGACGTTCGCTGTTTGCTCAAACTACTTCATTAAAATAAGCTGAAACAACACAATTCTTGAGTCTTTTTGGGACAACTTACTCGCTTTATGCTCAATCCACTTAAAATATCTAAGCTATTAAGTCTTGATATTGTACCAACACAAATCTATTGTGTGAAATCCAGCATTTTTTTTACTGTGTGTTTCAGATCTGGAGCTCCTGTTGAAAACATTAATAACAGGCTTGTCGCTATTGAAATACAGTTTGTGCTGAAAAAAAAAAAACTGTGGATGGATTTCTAAAGAGGGGTGTATTTATGTGTGAGACAGGCGCAGTTAAAACAAGTTGTAAAAAGCAAATGGACAGGTGAAAGGTCAACGTGTTCATGGATGCTGGTCAGTCGTAAGCCAGCTTTTATCAGTTTGCTGACGATTACGGTACGACAGAGGAGAGGAGAAGAAAGTGTCATTTTTACAATGTGGCATTTAAAGAGAAAGCCATCAATGGCCTCCATGAGACATCAGGGACTATAAATGTCAGCAGCGTTAAGGGTTAATGTAAAAAAAGGCCTTTACAGTGGATCGCCTGCAATACAAACACAGACACACACAATCAATTTATGAAGTATTTTTGTAATAAAAGCTATGTTTGGATTTATCAGTAGGAAGGGTTTTTATTATTATTTTAACAAAAGATGACCATGTAAATGTACATAATAAAACATGGTGGAAACATTATGGCATGCTGTGGAATTATTAACCATTATTGTGTCATGTTTGATGCATACATACTGTACACTTGCACTCAAACACAGACTCACATACACACTTGTGATACTATCATAGACGTAATGATTTTTATAGTGTACAAATTACCCAGCAGGCATAGGACGTCAACTTGACGTCAGATTGACATTGTACCGCAACGTCGTGGGGTTGTTGCATTTTGGGTGGAAATGAAAATTGGATGAACATCAATGTTCAACGTCACACTGACGTCAATGTTCAATGTTGGACAGACATTGGATTTTGGTCACTTTCCAACGCAATCTACTAAATATCTACGTAATTTGATACATACAATTTATATATATATATATATATAAATAATAAATGAAACAATGTTTTTGGATGCCACAAGGCTAGACTTTGAATTTTGGTCACCTGACATCACAACCTAAATCTAACCTAATATTAACGTCTTATGACGTTGTGGGCCTGCTGGGTATACATTATATACTCTTACCTCAACCCTACTCCAACATTTAAAGGAAACATTCTGTGTGTTTACATTTTCAAAATACTTCATTCTGTGTTATTTATGAGCCTTTTTTTTCTCATAGGGACCAAAATAATGTCCAAGCAAGGGCAAATTTTACTGGAATTTCTATACTTGTGAAGACACTTTGTCCCCACAACATAAGGAATACAAGGCACACACATACAGACACACACACACACACTGAGAGAGAGAGGACTATTTGCACAAAACTGCCAACAGGTGCATGTGTCCAGGAAACATCAATTCCTCATTCCCTGAATTTTCCCTTTTCTCTGGAAACCCCCATAATTCATGTGCAGAGCTAACAGTATTTTTGCATACGTTATTTTCCAGGAAATAAGTCGCACCTGACTGGACTGTAAGTCAAATATTGCATTGTTTGCAAACATGACTTAATAGAAGATGAAGTGCTTATTGTGTGTTAGTGAGTACTGACACACACACACACACACACACACACACACACACACACACACACACACACACACACATCTGAAGTCTACTGGACATAAACTGGCTAATGAGCTCAGGATGAAGATATTCACATCATTTTACACTCATATTGATTGTGTGGGATAATGTGGTGCATGAGAAAGCTGTTTTGCAGACACAAACACACACTCACACACACACACACACATACACACACACACACACACACACACACACACACACACACACACACACACACACACACACACACACTTCTGGCATACTTTTTTTCATAACGATGGTCATGGTACTCATGACAATCACATTATCTCTAATGTAGAAGAGGACACCATAACCAAAACCATTATTTTCCCATTCAGACATCATAAATGTTTCATCTAAAGCCTGAATGTCTTATTTTAAGCTTTCAGTTTTGAAAACTGTAGAAGAATTGAGTAGACAGTGCGACAAAAGAATAACAATAATGAGAAAATAAAACTTTAAAGAGACAGCTCATGCACAAGTGAAAAACGGCTAAAAATAGTGTCACCATGCTGTCTTAAACCTTAAGATTTTTTTATTACTATAGAACAAAAACTGTGTATTATTATTATTATTGTTATTATTATTATTATTATTATTATGTTTTTTTGTAATACATGCTGGGTAAGCTACAGTAGACATTTTATATTTAATAAATGTAACCACAATGGGCTGATTATACTGTATAATTATCCCAATGTGCTGAATAAAACATAAAAGAAATCAATATTTACACAGATTGGTTGGGATAAAAACCAACATATATAAACTTATAATAAAAATTCATTGGTTCTATTTTAATTTTGACAATTTTGGCAATCATAATCCAAATGAAAAGTTTCTGAAATGAAACCTAAAATAAAATAAACCTGAGACAAACCTACCTTTCGTGTTTGTGTTGGAAAGTATGGGGTTAAATCAATTTTCAGCTCTGCGATTGATGAAGATTTCGAATGACAGTCAAATCAACCAATCGTGTCTTCCCTTTCTGTGGGCGGGGTTTGCTATCAGTATCTTGATTTTGCACCTGTTTCAAGATGGACGCTGCAAATAGCATGAATGTATATTATACTAATTTATCACCAACGCCGTTTTCAAGATTTCATTTGAATGAAAAGTTTGAGTTCAACAAGACATTTAAATTCGTGCAGAAAGCCTGTTATTTTGGGAGGAATTCAACCAGATGTGTTTGAACCCATTCCACCATCAACAGGTAGGTTAATTGTAAAGTATTTATTGGCCGCCGTGCTGTCAGGTTTTATGCTTGCACTGTTTAGTACACCTTTAGAAACTTAAGAATATACTTATTTTGCAGATGTATTGCATTTATAAGTTTTAAAGTTTGTATAGACATTTAATAGGCTGTTGTGTCAATCAATTCATTGTGTAATTATTGATTGTTTTGGTGCTGATTGATTCATCACTTAACGTTACTGTTATAAGTTTTGCATTTTATTCAATAGTTTTTATTTTGTTGACAACTGTTCTGTTTGCCTGTTTCAATGCATATGTGACTCTTCGTTGTTTCTGAGCTGAATTTAACTTTTTATTAACAGTAGTTCAGAAGAACAGAATTTAACAGAAGTAACTTTTGCTGTAATATTACTGTTTAGAGGACACGGTTATATTGTTGCTAGTGCTGGCCTGTTTTTTTTTCACCTTTGGAACTTTATGCAAAAATCTATGCAAAATGTAGGGTAAGTGATTGTATTAGTCATGTCTGTCTGTCTATGATAATGCTTGGCAGAAGTGTTCACTCTATACTAGGGGGTGTCCAAACTCGGTCCTGGAGGGCCGGTGTCCTGGAGAGTTTAGCTCCAACCCTTATCAAATACACCTAAACCAGCTAATCAAGCTCTTACTAGATATACTAGAAACTAGTACAAACTGGCAGGTGTATTGAAGCAAGTTGGAGCTAAATTCAGCAGGACATCAGCCCTCCAAACTCAAACTTGTCGTTGTATGGGGGCAGAGTTTTATTTATATAT
>CAIGQZ010032939.1:2902478-2914148 GCA_903798205.1 Danio tinwini
GCTTTTCCTGACTTGACAACATGCTCTGCTAGTGTGATCGTTTTCAGTGTTCCTCTGTTATATATGTCTTTTCAAGTCCAGGCATTTATATTGCTGTTAGAGTTTAATAGATGTCCTTATCAGGATATACCGTGATTACGATATTTGTAATATTGTCCAGCCCTAAGATGGATTGGATGAAGGTAAAAGATAATGAACAGAGAAACACAGAAAACTATCACACTAGCAGAGCATGTTGGCAATTCAGGAAAAGCAATACGTTTCTGTCAGCATTTGTTGTCCACCATTAAACCAGGCAGTAACAAATACAAGGAGCTTTATTGAAATTCTGCGGCTGGACATTTATTGAAACTGGTGTTGCTGTGTTTTCATGCGTGAGGACATATATTGAACTCTAACAGCAATATAAATGCCTGGACTTGACAGGTCGTTTATGAATAAGGTGAAGTGTGTGCGGTTGTGTTGAGCGTGAGTGGTAGATGAGGGTCAGTGAAGTTTACAGGTCTACAAACAGTCATGAGGGAAGTACATCAAAACAGCTGTGTTTAAAGAGAGCATAAGGCTAGAACTGGGGACACTTCCAGTGGTGTGTGTTCACAACGGTAGCATGAATGTTCTGCTGTTTATCGTTTCAACAATACAAAAAACAAAAAAAAAAACACCAACAACACTGGTAAGACTCCTTTTGGACCCCATGTGAACAGAATTGTGGGTTATCTTGCTTTACATTTCACACTGCTCATAATTTAAGGTTTTACACTTACACTAAATCTTGGGCTAACATGCCTTATTACATACACATATTTGTGGTGTCATTGACTACATTTATATGTTCATAAGTTATCAAATTATTTACCTTAACCTTCTAGGGTCTGAGGTGATTTTGTGGCCCTCTGGATGTTTGGAGATGCACTGACATTTGTGCATACTTCTACTTATAACATGCCCTTGACTATCATTTAATAACATTTTATTCAGAACAAACTGTGCTACACTGAAATGCAACAAGCATGGTTCATATGGTCATGGAAAACTTAGAAGTCATGGAATTTTGACATGTCATTTTCCAGGCCTGCAAAAGTTTTGGAAAAACAGAAATACTGACTAAAGTTTTGGAACAATCATAGAAATTTGTTTAACAAATATCTGTATTCTTGAATATAGTTTAGTCATCTTAACTTAATTTCTGTCCTTGAGCACATATTCTCACTTTATTAGTGTCGTGTAAGCGTTATCTAAATAAACCTTAACTTGGACATAAAAATAAATGAAAACTAAATAGATTGTGTGTTTTACGATATGGTATAATAAATTTGAATGTGTGTTGGTTTTTCTATTATTGTATAGACATTTTACTTAAGACTTGGAAAGTCATGGAATTGTACAGTAGTAGTAAAAATGTGTATAAACCCTGAACAAGCATGTATTAACAAAAAAATATTTTTGGGAAAATCACTTTCTTTATAACGGTCTTTATAATTGCTCTTTGTGGCTTTTTAATGCTACATAGTTTGTTCATCATACATAACACTTTAATATGTATGTGTATATATATATATATATATATATATATATATATATATATATATATATTACACAGCAGAAAAATCTGTATCATGTATCATGAATTTTCTAAAGATTCCCAGCCTTCTCATATAACATTTAAAACATGCATAATTGTACAAAAAAAAACTTCTATCAATTCAATTCACCTTTATTTCTATAGCACTTTTACAATGTAGATTGTGTCAAAGCAGCTTCACATAGAAGATTATAGTAAATTTAAACAGTGTCAGTTCAGTTTTCAGTGTTTAAGTTCAGTTCAGTTTTCCTCAGGTCAGTGTGGGTTAATAATCACTACTGAGAGTCCAAACACTGAAGAGTAATCCATCGATGCGCAGCTCTACAGATCCCGAACCATGCAAGCCAGTGGCAGCAGTGGCGAGGAAAAAACTTCACCAATTGGCGAAAGTAAAGAATTAAAAAAAAGAATTAAAAGAAAAACCAGGCTCAGTTGGGCACGACCATTTCTCCTATAGCCAAACGTCTTGTGCAGAGCTGCAGTCTAGGTGCCGAAGGCTGGAGAATGCTGGACCTCAGCAAAGACGCGTCTGTCCCTGGAGCGTCACAGGAATCAGTCTCATGCTCTCTACTCTTCCATAACCACCACAGCAGCTGCTCAGGATACGGCCTGGTCCAGGATTATGAAAACCTTGGGATCATCTCGTCGCTGTTCTTGGATCGCATATCACAACATTTTAACGCCTAACTAAAAATGCGTGCTTTATAACACTCAGATCATATATGTCAGTCATTAAAAGCAATCTTTATGCACACAAATAGTCCTGCAATTTAACAAAAAAATTTGTCTCTGGTGAGTCAGAAAACTGTTTGCCTTCTCCTGAAAATGGATGGATAGGGGGAAAAGACTTTGCAGAATTTTTAAAGCAATCTATTCTTAAAGAGCCCCTATTATGGGTTTTTGAAAATGACCTTCCATGTAGTGTGTAACACAGCTCTTAGTGAAGTGAAATATCCAGCTAAAGCCTAAATCTGAAAGTGGACAGTTTTTAAAACTATTGATTCATCTATAAAAGAGTCGACTCATGGTGGTTTAAATGAATCGTCTTGATGACAAATCTTCAGCCGTTTCAGCGTGACGTCTATACGAAACATAATGGTTGCGCACGCAGACCCGGGAAAATTTAAACCTGCGGCCCCGCCCACTAGCACAGCAGCAAGACTCTCATGAAGACATTGTGTTTACCTGGATATTATTGGAAGTGTGAGGGGAAAGGAGTCATTCAGAAATCTACACACTTACAATGTGCGATCTATCACTACACAGCTCATGCATTAGTTTCTGCCTCTATCTTGTAATGGACAGACAAGACACCAGGGGTGCACTGTATCAGGTTAACTCTTTATATTCTCATATCGCATCTAATGCAAGTTGTAATTGCGACGCGTGCTGCTTTGTTTACAGATTTAAATGCTTTCGTGAGCTCGTTCCACTGCCATTTGTCATTGCTATGGGCCACCGTTAGCTGATCCTGCACACGTGCAGCGGTCAAGGTTCAGAATAGTTCAGCTTTTGCTGCTGTGTGGATTAAAACTGAATGTGTGTCATACCTATCAAGAGCAATATGCTTGTGTTTAACTGCACTGCTTTCGGCGCTGAGGTGTCTGAATAACACTATTGAGAACCGGGTACTGTTTACTGTGGTGTTAGTAAGTTTGCTTTGAAGCCTGTTTCGGGCGTCCGCTGCAATCGGATCCTATACCAATGTTTGCGACCCGCAGGCTTGATAAACCAGGCTGGGCATTTTACTGTCTCACGCTGAGCGCTGTCGACCAATGGCAACAGGCTGTCATCAGTCCAATCAGCAGAGATTAGCTTCGCACTAAGCAGGGGTTTAAAGAATAAGGTCAATGCAACAGTAGCACTTTTAAGTTAACATTTCTACACAGCAACATAACATCTCTAAAATAAATTAAAATATTAGATAATGTTTCTAAGACATTTCACAAGTTCCTGTGCTGTACACATATTTTTGTAAAGTGACACGATTTTAACAGAAACATTTTGACATGGTTAAAAGTATGCGAGGCATTATAGGACATACAGCGCTCCATATGCATTTAATCTAGAATGAATTTTCCCCTTTTAAACATGCAATGATTTTCTCATAAACTAAATAGTTAGCAATACTGTACATGAGAATGTTGAGTGTTAAGAATGTTGAGTGGTACCGCCAAAAAGTACAGGATTAGTATAGCTAATTTTAAGGTGCCACTGGTTAACTATACAATTTGCACATTTAACTTGCTAACCGAGGTAATATGTGAAGTTTTATGAACTAACTTTGAGAGGATCATGTGCTATGATTGATCGCGGCAGGTCTCGCATAAACAATCATCGAAAAATCAACATAACCAAAAATCAATATCAGATCAATCCAAGCCTACAAAAAATAGCCCATTTTGTCTTACCTCATTTATCTTAGTTTTTGAAGAATCGGCCCATCTCCCCATTCCACCTTTACCAGGGAGAGCACTCGGGTCCTACCTGATATCGGACCCCCTTCTATGCTATATAACCAGGTGGGAGCCCTGGGCTTAAGTATCTCCGAGCTTAGGGTTCTCTCCCGGGACATCATGCCAAACATGCAATTAGTTATAAACAATCACTAAGTGTGAACTCTAGAAATGTAATGGCACTGTTACCACAACTTATTCACAAGTAGTATTTACTTGACACAAAATCCTGTCAGGGTGTCACGTGGAAAGCATGTGGTAGCATGATCGCCTTACAGCAAGAAGGCTGCTGGTTTGTGTGGGTTTCCTCCGGGATTTGTGGGGTTTTCCCTCACAGTCCAAAGACATGCTCTATAGGTGATTTGGGTAAGCTAGATTGTTTGTAGTGTATGCGTGTGAATGTTAGAGTGTATTTCCCAGTGTTGGGTTGCGCTGTGTAAAACATGCTGGATGAGTTCATTCTGCTGTGGTGACCTCTGATTAATAAAGGGACCAAGCTGAAAATAAAAAAAATGAAGATCCTGTCCAGTTCAAGTTGTCTCATATCTAGTGGCAAGTGAAGAATCCAGGAAGTTTGACAGGATGGAAAAAATTATTAAATAACCAACTCATAAACCACTTACAACCCATTTGACCGAGCACAAGCAACCAAACATTTTTACAGTACCCCAAACAAGCTAAAATTATGACCCAGCGCGTTCAACCCAGCAATGTGTTTACAGAAATAACTCCTAGTTCTTTTTTTGAGTGTTGAGTTTATTGAGTTCAAGGTCATGGCTGAAAGGAGGGAAATGCTTAATGCAAGTATTCAGCATAACATCTTTTTATCGACTCTCAAAAGAGAGAAAACAAAACAATTTGTTGTTGACTCCAGTGAGTCAAATCTAATTTTATGTGTATTTTGGGGCACATACAACTTAGATTGTAGTCGAAACAAGTCAGATGACAACACGTCAGTTACATGCCACATCACATCCTTGAAAAAAACAACTGCAATATGACTAGGATTGCATCAAATGTGGGCTCCCTTGCAATAAGCAAAAACATGTGCTTTGTGCAATGAATTAAGAAATTCAAAATTTTGTACTGATAATTTAATAGCCTATATTATTGTGATTATTACTATTTATTTGTGGTGGGCTGTTATTGGGTTAACATGCTCGAGACTCTTATCGGGCGATTAAAAAAAATATATATATCGCCGTTAATCTATTCTTAAAGTTGAGTTGGGAGCTGGGTCTATTTTACGGAAGCTATGATGACTTTCTCCTTGATATTTTTGCGCGGATGTATACCTGGCCAAATTGCACTGTATGTGGAACGAGTCTTCGAGCCTGTGTGTATTCCTACTGTGAAATTACCACAGCAAACGTGACGCACTAACATGGATGCAGTTCACTAGAGTGAATCTGATTAATGTTAGCTCCACATCTAACTATCAGGCACCTGTAGAGTTTATACGTTCCAGTAAAACATATACAAATAAAATGGAGCGGGGACTTTTTAAAATGAATGACGGTGAATGAAAGTCAAACCGGTGAGCCGTCTGACAAAAAAAGTGCCCTTCTAGATATTTCACTTACTTTGAAGACACTACTGACTCTGCTTACATGGACATTTGTAATCTAGTTGTTTGCCTTAATAGACAATAATATAATTAAGGTGTTTACGGGAAGTACTTTCTGTAAAAGTTTCCTATAATTTTGGGTGACTTTAACTGCAGTTCAGCAGTTTCAGAATCAGAATCAGAATCAGTTTTATTGCCAAGTGTGCTTCACACACACAAGGAATTTGTTTTGGCAACAGAAGCTTTCAGTGTACATAAAGTGACGAGTGACAACACAAAATTAAATACAAGAAAAGAAAAGGCAATAAACATTAAACAGAGATGCAGTTAGTCAAAAAGATCTGGATGTTGAATTGTATGTACAGATATGTTGTAAATATACAGGTTATAAGGTGCTGTGTACAAGTGCGTATGAGAAAGTATTGCACGTTTATTGCACAGTAGGGGAATATTTAACTGTTCATGAGGTAGATGGCCTGAGGAAAGAAACTTTTCCTGTGTCTGGCTGTTTTTGTGCTTGGTGCTCTGTAGCGCCGACCAGACGGTAACAGTTCGAACAGGTAGTGTGCTGGGTGTGAGGCGTCCAGAGTGATTTTACGAGCCCTTTTACTCACTCTGGAAGAGTACAGTTCTTGAAGTGTAGGAAGTGTAGTGCCAGTGATTCGTTCAGCAGTCCGGACTATTCGCTGTAGTCTACGGAGGTTGGTTTTGGCAGCTGAGCTGAACCAGACGGTGATGAGTGTCACATTCACTCATGAACATTTCATTAATGCTCCTGTGACAAACTGGGGTATTAGACTCCTAAATAAGGAGTAAGGACTGGTGAGAGTGTTATGGAATTTAGTAATGCATGCCAAATAGAAAGAAAAAAAATCTTCTGCATTTGGGGATGTGTGTGCGGTTCTTTACTGACAGCCACGTGTGTGAATCTTGTCTGAAAATATGGCGAAAAAAGTCCTTTGTGACGGTAATAGTTTGATTGCTGTGTTTACTTCAATAATGCCACTAATATATGCATACTCCACGTATTCCATTTCTGTTTAGTTCAGTTAGGACTTTAGTCAGATTAAGGTAATCAAAAATTCATGTTTAACTGAATGAACAGTTAGTAAACAAAAGTATGTCTTATTAAACATCATTTATTTTCATCACCAATTATCATTGTAGAACAGTTTCTTAAGCAGTTTGTGATGCATGAGCCCCTGGTCTAATGCACCACCTGGCTTGAGAAACCCGTTCTCAAAGACTTACTTTGTCATTATTTGGGTAGCACACATATTCTGAATGCCTTCGGCAGGATTCAAATTAGCTTTTTTAATCTAGATGAATTCCAAGATTACAGTGAGATTAGAGTAAAAAAAATGATCTATGCCCACCTATACTATTTATACTATATTTATTGTCCTGAGGTAAATCAATTTACATTAACAACATTCACACATCTTGTACTTGTGAATAAACGTCATTAAGGCTTGTCTGAAAAGAGCACAACCCGTGCTTGACTCGGGGAAACTCTACATGCCAATACGACAGCATTCAAGTCATGAAATGAATTATGAAAAATACTGGCATTGTTACAGGTGTACACAGCATGTGATGCGAGTTAACCTTATACACAGAAATAACCATGCAGGTCTGCAGTGAACAGAGACCAACAAGAACAGGGCAATCAACAGAGATGCATTGCCAAAATCTACTTGATACATTTTGATCAACATTCTCTAGCTTGTTTTTTATTGGTGTAGAGGCCAGCTAATTAAGTGCTGTGCAGGTAAACCTCACTCTGAACCCGAAAAGGTGTTTTAACAACAGACGCTAGAGGCCATGGTCTTTAGCCTCCTTGTTAGAGCAGCTGACTCCCATGTGGAAAGTTGCTGGTTCGATTAAAGCTCAGAGCGGGTTGGGTGGTGTAGGATCAGCAGGGTTACATTGGTGTCGTGACCTGGATGGGAGTGAGGTTTAGGGGGTGAGCTTCTTATTGCAATTTATCAATCAGTCAAATAAGATACAACATTCGCAGCAGATTCTATTTGACTCCTTTATAGAAAAAAAAACAGCAATTTTTAAAGACAATACACATCCCCTTAACTCAGGTTTTGAAGTGTTACCATCAGGACCCATGTATATAAAAAGTATAAAAATTAAAAGTTTAAAAAAAATGTACTTATAAAAAGTAATTTATCTCAATTGAAGTTGTTGTCTTAAATCTGATCACTGTTTGAAGTGAATTGGGGTGGTTGTCAATAATGATCTGCAGTAATATGTATGGGGCTAATTTGGTTAGTTTTTAACTTATGTTGTTGTCTTGATGAGTGTTGCTATTGTGTGACTGTATGGTTGTATGTATGCAGTTGCTGTCTTAAATCCAGTGTTAAAGACCAATTTCCTTTCTATGCCAAGCAGTAAAGTTTAAACTAAAACGAAAAATAAATAAATAAATAACTAGCAAAGAGCTGTGCTGTTAAACCTCACTCCTCTGAACCCGAAAAGCTGCTCTAGCAGCAGACATTAGAGGCCATGGCCTTTAGCCTTCTTGTTAGAGTTTCAATCCCGAGCATGGAGTGGGTTGGGTTGTGTAGGATAGACAGGGTTACATTGGTGCCGTGACCCGGATGGGAGTGAGTTTTAGGGGGGTAAGTGTAACAGAGGCCAGCTAGTAAAGTGCTATGCAGGTAAAACTCCTCTGCTCCTCTGAACCTGAAAATGTGCTCTGACAACAGATGCTAGATGACATGGTCTTTAGCCTCCTTGATAGAACAACTGACTCCCATGCAGAGAGTCGCTGGTTCAATTCCAGCTCTGAACGGGTTGGGTGGTGTTGGATCGGTGGGGTTACATTGGTGTCGTAACCTGGATGGGAGTGAGGTTTAAGGGGGTAAGTGTAACAGTGGCCAACTTGTAAAGCGTTGTAAAGGTAAACCTCACTCCTCTGAACCTGAAAAGGTGCTCTAACAACACATGCTAGAGGCCATGGTCTTTAGCCTCCTTGTTAGAACAACTCACTCCCATGCAGAGAGTTGCGGGTTTGATCCCAATACGAAGTGGGTTGGGTTGTGTAGGATCGGCAGGGTTACATTAGTGCCGTGACCCGGATGGGAGTGAGGTTTAGGGGGGTAAATGTAACAGAGGCCAGCTAGTAAAGTGCTGTGCAGGTAAACCACACTCATCTAAACCTGAAAAGGTGCTCTAATAACTGATGCTAGATGCCATGGTCTTTAGCCTCCTTGTTAGAACAACCGACTCCCATGCAGAGAGTTGCTGGTTCGATTCCAGCACGGAGTGGGTTGGGTTGTGTAGGATCTGTAGGGTTACATTGGTGCCATGACCTGGATGGGAGTGAGGTTTAGCAGGGTGAGTGTAACAGAGACAAGCTAGTAAAGTTCTGTGCATGTAAACGTCACTGCTCTAAACCTAAAAAGGTGCTCTAAAAACTGATGCTAGAGGCCATGGTCTTTAGTCTCCTTGTTAGAGCAACCAATTCCAATGCAGGGAGTCACTGGTTTGAGACCAGAGCGGGTTGGGTTGTGTGGGACTGGTGGGGTTACATTAGCTTGATTATTCTGTGGATTATTCTGTGCATTAATTTCTGTGTAAAGCTGCAATAGTAATGAATCAATTCTAAATTATTACAGCATTCTTTAAAATTAAACAAAACATTATTTAAGCCAGAACAAAGCTAAATTAAAACCTCTCAATGTTCTCAATGCAGATTTTGCATGTGTTTAGTTCATATGAATTCATTGTGCAAACAACAAAAAACATCATGGTTTGAGAGTTGCTATTGAAAATGACTATGGAAAATGGTCAGCTTTTTGACAGCAGAATTTCACCTAAACTTGAATGTGAGAATGTGTCTAAAGCTGTGCCTTACCTTACCAATAGAGCTGTATTTAATTATTCTGATGCCCTCTATTGGTTTGCATGACTATCTAAGAATATGTAGACATTCACATGTATTTCTTCATTGAATCTGGCATTAGACCATCTTTCAAAAGTGGTACTGATTATGCCAATGACATTACAACAGCTTTGGTCCACAATGACCACAACTGATGCAAACAGGCGTCATTTGTGCATGTGATCTGACCTCTTCCCTGGCTGAAATTCCAGGCCACAGATTCAGTGTCATTGTGGTTTCGCTTGAAATAAACAAAAAGCCTTGAAACCAACATCAAGAAATTCTCTCTTGACCCACAGAATTTGAACAACATGTCCTTCATGTGTCCTGTTACCAGACACGCACATACACACACGCCTGCTTTATCTGTTTACACCACCACAACTAGAATGGGAAGACAACAAGCAATAATAACACTGAAGTTTAAAAAATCCTCTACTTTTTATCCTGCTTTTCATACCGTACATGATACAAACAAGTGAGTTTGATAGCTAAAAATATGTTCCTGATCCCATGCTTGGGCAATAGCAGATTTTTGCTGCTAACCGATAGTTCTGAAGCTGCTGTTTATCATTTTGCATCCCTGAATGATGTTGTCATGTGGTTGATGTTTGTTCAACATACCGGTGATATGCTTTTGCATATGTGGGGTGTGTTTACGTGTGCACAGCTAGGGCACAAACCAAACAGTCATGTGTTGGCTCAAGTAAGCTTTTCCGGAAGCTTTGGGAGACTCACACATATTTATACTGGCTCCCTGATGCCTGCATCTTAAGCAAAGTATCCTGCATATTGTGGCAGCAAAAAGAGCACAATGTCACAAACTTTATGAATAGCACTGTAAAGAAAGCTCTAGTACAAATCATAGCTGTGTCTAAATATAATAATCTCTCTATCTTTCTCTTTCACGTTGTAATTGGAGCAGTTGTGAGGGTTTCCAGGACAACATCCGCTTATCTTATCAAACTTTCACTCTGCCAAACTTAAATAAAGGTGTGCTGGTATCAATATGAACTTACCATTTAAAGAGCCTTATTCAGCAATACACATAATGTTGTGTAATGACCTTTCCCCTGACCTTGGGAAAGATTTGTGTAGTAAGATGATAATACAAGTAATGGAAATTTTGGCTCAAAATATTATAGGGAAATAAAAATCAGTTAAACATTCTGCAGTAATTTTAAAATGGTGATTTAATAGTTATTAAGTAATAAACAGTAGTTTACTTTTTACATACACTGTAAAAAATGCACACAATTAATTCATGTTGTCCCAACACAAATCCATTAGTGCAGTTTAATAATAAACTAATTTCGAGAGGACCACATGCTTATGATTAAGCATCGCTGGTCACACATCAGCTCCGTATACTGCTCCAATCAGATGAATGCTGACTCTATAAATAACCAGAGTTTTCCACTTCAGTCATCTTTGTCTTGAAGAATCCCCCCTTCCATCCTCACTCCTCCCTTTCTCCTGATAGGCCGGCCCGGCGGCCCAGTGATTAGCACTGTTGCATCACAGCAAGAACGCCACTGGTTTGACCCCTTAGCGTGCCAGTCGGCGTTTCAGTGCGGAGTTTGCATGTTCTCCCCGTGCTCGCAAGGGTTTTCCACGGGTTCCCCGGTTTTCTCCCACCGTCCAAAGTCATGCATCATAAGTAAATTGACTACTCCAAAGTAGCATCTTAAGACAAACTCCTAGCCAGCTATATCTTAGCTATTCTTACACATTCACAAGCAGGGGAGTTCTTGAGACCTACCTGAGCTCAAACTCCCCTCTCGCCTTTCAAATGGGGGGAGCTCCAGGCTCAAGGATATTCTGAGCTTAGGGCTTTCTCTCAGGACAGCATGCCAAACACGCTTTATTATCAATCATCAAGTGTGAACTCTTGAACTAAGTAGATTAAACATTAAACAAGCTCTATTAATCAAGTCAACTAAGTTTCCCAAAGAAATCTCCAAAATTTTATTGTTTTAGCTTATTTTATAGAAGTACAAAAGTTTAACAAACAGCAAAAATCTCTTTTTTTTGAGTGTAGTAAAGACAATTAATGTACATATGCATTTTAAGTTAATTATGACCTCCATAATGTTCTATGATAATAATAATAATAATAATAATAAATAAATAAATAAATATATATATATATATATATATATATATA
>CAIGQZ010032939.1:2914548-2952329 GCA_903798205.1 Danio tinwini
TATATGTATTTATATATATATATATATATATATATATATATATATATATATATATATGTATGTATATGTATGTATGTATATATGTATGTATATGTATGTATGTATATATATGTGCGTATATGTATACATATACATACATATATACATAATCTACATTGTATTAAATGACAATGTGGAAATCAGAGTTATTGTTTTATGTGGTGGATTTTAGGAGTGTAACTATACACAGAAGTCACAGTTCATTACATACCTTGGCATTGGGGTCACGGTTTAGGGTCAACAGAAATAAGCAACAAATGCACAGTGCTCACTTTTTCTGATTGTTTTGAACTAGCAAACTTGTTTTGTCACAATCAGCTAAAGAATTGAAAGGCTTCTTGTGATAAAGTACAAAATAGAGTAATGAAAAATAAAAGTTTAGAATTTGGAGACTGCATATTAAACTATCCAAGGTTGAGCCCAACTCTTTCTTAACAACAGAGGCAGTAAATGTGCCTATGATTCAGTAAGCTTTCATAACAGCAGGTGCAGTGGACGACAACTGTTCAGTCTTGTGTGTTTCTATAGAAAAATAACTCACATGTGCACACAATGAGACTGAATCTGATATTTTTATTGTTTTATTATGTCTGTTGACTGATTGGCCACAGAGAATTGTCACTATCTGCATTATTGGATTTGCCCCACAAGACACCGAGCCTATATTTAAATAAACTGTGAGTAGCAGCTACCATAGGATTATATAAATCAACTGTTGCTTGCAACTTAACATGGCTGTATCATGATTAGTAGATGAGGTCTTCCATGAAAAGCCGGTCTGAGTATTTATAATCTGCCAAGGTGAGATGAAGTGTGACAGATGAAAAGAAAAGGCTTGAGACACTTAACTGTCTAACACATCTTTGTAATTGGTTTGTATGAGCATAAGTTATGTGAGAGAACTGGGCTCCAATGGAAATACACACTATTATAAACAAAATAGCCAAGGCTCATTTGAAATGCAGAGGGTTGGACAATTAAACTGAAATGCCAGTTTTTAGACCACAATAATTCATTAGTATGGTGTTTCCTGACTTGTGCAGGCCATGGGAGATGTTCATTTTTACTTTCATGTTGATCAAACCACTCCGTCATCAGTCTTGCTGGGTGCATTATCATCCTGATACACGGCACAACATTTGATACAGTGTTTGGACCATTGCATGCACATAGTCCTTCAGAAAGGTTTGATAGTCCTTAACAGTGACACCTAGCATCTAGCACAAGTATTGAGTCTGGGGAATGCCATGATATTGCAGCCCATCCTTCATTCTGGAAATGCAGACGTCTGGGTGGTACGTTTTTTTTGGGGCATCTCCACAGCGTAACTCTCCCAGATGTGGGAAACGGTGAAGGTGGACTAATCAGACAACTATACATTGCCCACAATTGTTTCACATTGTCCACAGCCCAAGATTTTAACTGGCTTATTGAATCCAATGTTTGACGTTGGCACGAGTGACCAAAGGTTTGGCTATTGTAGCCTGGCCGTGTATATTGATCCTGTGGAGCTCCTGATGAACAGTTTTGGTGGAAACAGGAGAGTTGAGGTGGACATTTAATTCTGCTGAGAGTTATGTTTTTTGGATACAATCCGGGTTAGCACCCGGGCATCCCTTTCAGACAGCATCCTCTTGTGTCCACAGTTAACTTCTGTCGAATGTAGTTTGTCCTTCTTAGTGGTATGCTGACATTAGGCTGGATAGCATTGCTTTTGATTCATCACAAAATCTTGCTGCCTTAATCACAGATGTGCTAGTGAGACACACACCAACAATTTGTCCTCTATTTAACTCTGATATGTCAACCGTAATGTTGTCTGCATTGCAATATTTTAAGTGAAACTTTGCTAGCACACTGCTTATTAAACCTTTACACACGGCTCTTATTGGTGGAACGTGCAATCAATGAAAAAGGCCACCAGGCTGGTTAAATTTAAACTCCAATACTAAATTGGCCAGTATTTAAATTTCATTATCCAACCCCTGTAGGTGCCTTTAAAGTCTTGAAATAACAAGACATTTTAGTTAAATAATGAAATTTATTGAGGTTGACAAACCACAACCCACTTCATATATGCGTTTACTGGAAAAAAAGTGGTTTATAAATGTCTAAACTTTTATTGTGTGTGGGGAAAATAAAGCAGTGCAGATAAAGAACCTTCAAATTCTGATTAACCAACTTGGTTTTATTTAAATAAATGATATGTTAAACTATCAATTTTAGATTTACATTTATGTCATGCAGCATCAGAGAAACAAAACACAAGAACAGACAGAGCAATGCAAATGCCTTAACAAGTAAATAATTTTTCAAAATCTTTCTAAACATATTCCTTTCTCTACTAAATGTAAAGTAACAGTTATTGAAACTTGACAGGTATAGAAGAAAAAGCCTCCTGTTTCCCAAAACAACAGTCTAGTGAAGAAATGCCTGTGATTACATTAGAAGCAAATGAATCCACTGTGCCTTTTACAGAGCACTGATTTAATTTGAAACTCTGAACACTGAGGACAACACTTCCTGTAACTCAATCGTCTGATGAACGCAATCGTAATAAATCTGATTTTATAGCTGGTTGGTGAAGGTGCTTTGCATCAGCAGTCCATTCTTTTCTGCATGAAGAGATCAGTGTCATAAAGCAATTTAGATGCACCTAATCTAATTACTAAAAGTTTTTAAGGCCCAGCGACTAATATAGAACACATTCAAATGGACCAAATGTTATCCATGTGTCTACATATACACTAAAATTGTTTATTGTTTATTTCCTTTTTAGGGGAGGCATGCAGCTTTGTGACTAATATGAAAGACATTTTGTTGGGTTGTGTTGGAAGTCTCAGAACCCAGGCCAGGAGACTCATTTTAAGCAGATTTTTTTATTGAGAACTTATTGGTTGTTCTGTAGTCCAGCAGTCATCTTCAAGAAGTCCACATAAGTCTACAAGAGTCTCTAAGAGTCTGAGTCTAATTTTGACAGAGTTGTTCTCATTCATTCATTTATTTTCATCAGATTTTCCGGGGCCGGGTCGTGGGGGCAGCAGTCTCAGGAGAGAACCCCAGATTTCCCTCTCCCCAGACACTTCCTCCAGCTCCTCCGGGGTATCCTGAGGTGTTGCCAGGCCAACCGAGAGACATAGGCTGTTTTTCAATATGCGTTCTTCAGCGGTCTTGCATCCTCATATTCTCCTGTAATGTCATTATCAACTGCCAAATTTTTGTTCCAAAACTGAAGACCGCAAGAACAGAGGACGCGTGAAACTTCCTGGATGTGTTCTTGATATCGAGGACGCGTCGATGCAGACTTGAGCATCGAACTCGCTCTAGAACTCCCAGAAGTCATTGCGACTGGAGGTGGGAAGCGCAGCATTTTAATAGGTTTAATATTCAAGTTCAGAGATATAACTTATTTATCTCAGGAGTTTCTCTAAATTAAATGGTGAATATATACATATTACCATGAAAATCTTAATAAAATAATAAACACATTAAGGGTGTTTATTGGCTGAAATTCCTATTAAAATCTTTTTATTTATATTGTGCAACGTATATTTGTAAAGTCTTCATACATAGTATATATTGTGAAAAGGGGAAAAACAATAAATCATTGTATGAATGCTATAATGTTTAAATAATTTTTGGTTAAAGATGCGTGAAGGTCACGTGACCATCAGGAAGAACGCAGCATCTCATTTCTCACAGGACGCATTCTCTGTTCTCACGGTCTCCCAAGTTCGTTCTTCCGAGGTGACCTAGCAAGACTGGTCTTCTTCACAAGAACGCAAGTCCATACTCTACGTTCTTGGAATTGAGAAACAGCCCTGGTCCTACCAGTGTGTCCTGAGTCTTCTCTGAGGCCACCTCCTGATAGGACATGCCTGGAACACCTCCCTAGGTAGGCATCAAAAATAGCCAGAGTTGTCCTGCGTATTATGTTTTAGCTGGGACAGTCCTAAGGTGACAGTGGCTAAACAAGTCAAGCAAATGGGGTAGATAGTTGAAAGAACCTGTCTGAGAAGGGTCTGGCTGCAGATTTGCTCTTGCACTTTCAGGTTTGCACTCTCGGGCTTGCACTTTTATGCCGAGTTCAGACTGCATGATTTTAGCCCTGATTTTGACTTGCCGACAGGTTTTGAGAAATCGCAGACAAATGCCTGAAATCACAGGCAAATCGATGCTCGTGCACGCGAGTGACAATCACACAGTATGAACTATCAAGGACGCGTTATGAGAGAATCGCAGATGAGTCGCCGATGCCTGTGAGATATATGGCATGCTAAGCTATGGCGAGCTGTCGGCGATGCAAATCATGCCGTGTGAATGTGTTCTGACTGAAAATAACATCAGCGATCACCTACAGCCAATGAGAGAGCAGAGTTCACTAGTGTGGTTACCTGCAGGCCAGCGGGAAGCTGGGGGAGAAGCTAAAAACACTCATTTTAAGTTGATTTGGACCCAAGAAATGGAGGAAAAACTAGTGTAAAAGCCTTCTTTTTCCATTATGTAGTTAATTACTAAATATATATTACATGATATATATTACGTGACCTTGCGTTGTTTCCATGTCACTTCTCTCGTTTGTTTGGCTGTGAGACGTAGTTTGGACAAAGTTGTCTGTGATTCTTCCTATTTTAAAGTCATGCAGTGTGAACTCCTGTCGTCGATCCATCCTACAGTGTAAACACAGCGCCAACAGAACACTAGCCCAGATAATCATTCAGTGTGAAAACATCCGTGACATGACTACTTTGAAAATCATGCAAGCTGAACTCAGCATTAGGCACCCACGCTTCCTCTGCAAGTGACGTAATTTACAATCAACATCTGCACACTCCGGTCACGTCACTTGCAATTGACACAAATAAACCAGAAGTAAGTTTCCAGTTCATTTTTGTTGCCAGTGACGACGTTGTCAAATAATTTTAAAAGCCGAAAAGCGGTTTGTGTATTCATATGATTTTAATGTAAATTTACCAAAGCAGGCTACTATTAACATTTATACCAGCAAGGCTTATTATTTATTTATATGAGCTACCAGGTCTAAATATACACAATGCATTCTTCCACAGTTATGAATAAAAAACACCAGGTTAATGCAAATTAGAATTTTAGTTTTTATTTTAATCATTTCAAAGAGTTGTAGTATTGCAACTAACAAATGCACATTATGGACTTGCATCAACAATTCTTGACCGACTTGGGAAACTATTCTTCAGCAGGTCCCAGGACGATTGCAAACAGACCTAGTCAGCTCCCTTAAATGAACAAATGACATTCAAAATGCAAGCATTCTCACCCAAATAAAAATGTTTTAGATAAAACACTCACATGACTGTAAATAAATAATGAAATAAAACAATTTAATAAATAAACTAATATATACGTGTTGATAGCACATCTGCCCAGGAGTGCATCCATATGAAATTGCAGTTTCAGTGCAGCTTCAAAAGTCTCTATATAATCCCATTTTTATTGGTCCTCCAAACATAATGTCGTGATTGACTTGATAAGGGATCATCTCAACTCGCTTAATGGAAAGAAAACAGCACAGATGATGTGCACTGCAGAGCTGTTGTAAGGCAAGCATTCTTGGTTCGTTACAATCTGTTTACATAACTATAGCAACTGCGCTGCCTGTTGCCATATGTATCCAGAAACTACAGTCAAAGAGCTTAGAATGACCAAGAGGCGACACTCAATAGAATGTTCCATTGCAACAGCAGCGCCCAGCAACAGCCCCAGATTCCGCCATTTCCGCCAGATTTCCGCCATGTATCCGAGCCTGAATGGAACACTGGACTTTTTGCATTTAACTTTTGACATCATCTTTATTTTGTGGTCTTACTATTCAAATTACTTGTAAATATATTTTTGTTATTTCTGCACTTACTGCTAATTTTATTTCAGTATCTGAGTGAAATTATTATTACAGACAATTTTTCCTATTTTCAGTGACTGGTTTATTCTCTTTTAAACTGTGTAATTGATAAAATATACTAATACATTCTACTTACTTGTTTTTGCTCTGAGTCGAATCCCTTCTTCTGATTGCTGGTCCAGGCGATTTCGAAGCGCTAAATACTAGTACCAAATCAAACACCACTGTGTAGGCGCTACATACATAAGTATTCACAGCCTTTGCCGTGAAGCTCTAAATTGAGTTACGGTACATTCTATTTCCACTAATCATTCTTGAGATGTTTCAGCAGCTTACTTGGAGTTCACCTGTGGTACATTAAGTTGATTGGACATGATTTGAAAAGGCATACACCTGTCTATATAAGGTCCCAGGGTTGACAATGCATGTCAAAGCACAAACCAAGCATGAAGACAAAGGAATCGTCTGTAGACCTCCAAGACAGGATTGTTTCGAGGAACAAGGCTGGGGAAGGATACAGACACATTTCTGCTGCTCTGAAAGTTACAATGAGCACAGTGGCCTCTGTCATCCGTAAATGGAAGATGTTTGGAACCACCAGGACTCTTCCTAAAGCTGGCTAGCCATCTAAGCTGAGTGATTGGGGGAGAAGGGCCTTAGTCAGGAAGGTAATCAATAACTCGATGGTCACTCTCTCTGAGCTCCAGCATTCTTCTGTGGAGAGAGGAGAACCTTACAGAAGGACAACCATCTGTGCAACAATCCACCAATCTGGCCTGTATGGTAGAGTGGCCAGACGGAAGCCACTCCCCGCCTAGAATTTAGGCATGGGCCGGTATAAGATTCTGACGGTATGATAACCTTGGATAAAAATATCACGGTTTCACAGTATCACAGTATTGTGATTACAGCTGTAAAATACTGTATATTCTAGGCAAAATAAAACAAACAAAAAAAACATTTTGCCCTTTGAAAACAATAGATTTAAATTTTTGAAAGATTTATATTATTTTGGAGAAGTATACACGTCAGGCTAAATAATTGTATAATGATATATAATGATATATAATAATAAAAATGATTCATTGACTTCTGCTGTCTTCATTAGTTTCAAAAACACTGATTTCTTTACAATTTAAATTGGCATCTTTGGATTTTTTTTTTCTGCTAGAGATACTGTTGTTTTAAAAAACAAAACAAAAACAATGTAAATAAAACAAATCTTAGACATACCTTAGGAACGGTATTACAGAAAATTTTGACTGTATTAAAACCTTGACTTTTCCAAACCGCGATATACCTTGAAAACGTTTATTGTCCCATGCCTAGGGATAAAGGGAAATATGAATGCAGCAATGTACAGAGACATCCTGAATGAAGACCTGCTTCAAAGTGCTCTTGATCTCAGACTGGGGCGACGGTTCCTCTTCCAGCAGGACAATGACACAAAGCACACCGACCAAAATATCAATGGAGTTGCTTCACAACAACTCTGTGAATCTCCTTGAGTGGCCCAGCCAGAGCCCAAAACTAAATCCTATTGAACATCTCTGGAGAGATCTGAAAATGGCTGCACACTATCGCTTCCCATCCAGTCTGATAGAGCTTGAGAGGTACTGCAAAGAGAAATGGGCAAAAATTCCCAAAAGACAGGTGTGCCAAGCTTGTGGCATCATAATCAAAAAGACTTGAGGCTGTAATTGCTGCCAAAGGTGCATCAACAAAGTATTGAGGCTGTAAATACTTACGTACATGTGATTTTTCAGTTTTTTTTTTTTTTAATAAATTTGCAACATTTTTAAAAAACATTTTTCACATTGTCATTATGTGGTATTGTGCGTAGGATCTTGAGGAAATAAATGAATTTAATCCATTTTGGAATAAGGCTGTAACATAAAAAAAAATGCTTTCAGGATGCACTGTACTTTAATATTTGAATGTGTAAGTAATTTTATACATTGCTTTAATAAAAATAATTGTTTATTCAATTTGGTACATGGAAATTCTGTGATATTAGTGATTCAAATGACTGTTGTTTAATATGATAAAAAATATATATATTAAAATTAGGTTGTAAGGCTGTGGAAGTTGGATATGTTGAAGATATAATTATTTTTTATTAATTTGTTTTATTAATTATTTAAAACTCATAAATTTTTTAATTAATTACTTTTAGTTTAACATGTAAATCAAATAATTAGTAATATCAGTGAAAAAAACTTACTGAGTGCAGCTTTAAAATCAGAAGCTTATTCTTTCTCAAAATATCTAAAACTTACCACTAGATCTGCACAAGATGTACATTCCTCTATCTTCATCCTGTGAGAAATGTATTTTCTCCAGAAATTAGTTTTTAATTTTCCTTTTGTAGCATTCATTCTTCTGCTGTGCTTTGTAAATGGCCTTTATTTTAACAAATCAATGGAAATGTTCTCTTCATTGCGTAACGAGAAACATTTTAAGCTTACACAGAAGCTGCATGTGTGGTCAGGGCCAATAGATTCTGCACTACATCATTTTAAAAGAGCTTCTCTGATAAGCCTTCATGCGAAAGTATCGTTAAAAACTTCAAATATAAATCTGCCACTCAGATTGTTGAAATCAAATGAACCGAAACTCTGAATGAGCTCTATTGATGGGTATATACAGTATGTAAATGTAGAAGCACTGAAAGTGTATTTTCATAGCACAATTTAGAATTGTATGTTAAAAGATCAAGGAAAAGTCATGACAGGACCATTAACAGAACACTAAAAGTAATTTCATGGGTGTTAGCTTTAAAATTTTCACTTTAACACACATCCACAATAGGCAAACCCACAGCATTCTGGAGGCACTAAGTATTTATAATCACATTCTAAAGTAAACCCTTGACATTCTGAGAAGTATTCAACTGCAAATATGGGGCAGCACATTCCTGGGCAGGTTAGAAGCATTTTTGTAATAGATTGTTTTTCAAAAACCATACAAGCACATACAGGGCAACACATTTATGTTTAAGAAAACCATACATGAATTCATTTTTTAGTTTGACTGCATTCCCTGCAATGACATTCTTCTTTCTGAGCAAATGTTTGACGTCTGTTTCATCACGATGAAATCATGTGTTTCATCACGTGTGGAGACCAGTGTATCTTTTCATCTGCCTTAAAGCTTTCTAGTAAAACTTTAATAATTAATATTTTTGTTTCCTGCTTCTCAATCAATATTTCATATGCTCTCTCTCCTTAGATCAGAGCTTCTCAGCTGTTTATTCTTTTCTATTTTATTTTACTCCCCTTTAGTGTCTAGGCACAGTACCAAGTTAGCTACATGCATAAAGTGTATGATATTTCATTAAAGTGCCCCTATTTTGGATTATGGAAAGTCCATATTTAGATATTTGGAGTCCTTAACAGTAGGTTGACATGCATGCAAGGTAAAAAATCTAAACAACAACAACAAAAAAAAAAACTTTGCATGTATAATCTCAAATCAGAAAAAGTTGGGATTTTGATAACTTATTTTACAACCTCAAAAGTTGGGACAGTATGGAAAACACAAATAAAAAAGAAAGTAGTGATTTTCTAAATTTAGTTTTATTGCGGACAGTACAACAAACATTATTTAATGTGTTGCTTATGATTTTTATGCATTTTTTTAATAAACAGGAATTCCAATTTTGGTTTTGCAACACATTTCAAAAAAGCTTGAACAGTAAAGCATTTACCACTTTGTAATGTTGCCATTCCTTTTTACAGCACTTTAAAAGACGTTTAGGGACTGAAGACACCAAGAGATGAAGTGTTTCAGGTGTAATTTTGTCCTGCAAACAATTCTTAAGGTGGGCAACAATATGGGGTCTTTATTGTCACATTTTGCTCTTCAAAATTTTCTATTAGAGATAGGTCAGGACTGCAGGAAGGCCATTCAAGTACTTGTATTCTCTTCCTCTGCAGCCAGGACTGTAATGTTTGGAGAATGTGATTTTGCATTGACGTTGAAATATGCATGGTCGCCCCTGAAGAACAAGGCAGCATATTGGGCTCTAAAATCTCTATGTTCTTTTAAGCATTAATGGTGCCATAACAGTAGTGCAAGTTACCTTTTGGACTTGTTGCTGGTAGCTGTCTGGATGATACTTTTTTTTCTTTGGTTCGAAGCACACGGCGTCTGAAAGTATTTCTCCTCAAAAAGTCATTTTTTGAGATACTGATCCATCTGACCACAGTGCACGTTTTAGCCCAGATAAGTTGATGTTGCTTTTGGACACTGTTAACATAGGGCTTCCTTTTGGCACAGTGCAGTTTTAACTGGCATTTTTGTATGTAACTACGTATTGTGGCCAGGGCTTAAAAACGGAAAAAAAAATCAATCGGTTCACTCAGAGCAGAATTTATATTTTTTTCGTTTCTGTTCTTGCGTTCCTTATTAAACAAAAATCCTAAAAACGGTTTTCTAGAAAAAAAAATGCTTAGAACGTTATTTTATTATAGTATTGCAGGGCTCTAGAGTGCCCTGATTTCTTAATGGTGCGACAAAAAATTCTATTCGAGGGGTAAAGTTAAATGAATTTTCGATAAGTATCGTTAAAGAAACATTTATAATATGAACTTGCTTTTGGTTATATCTATGTATACCGGCTTTGTGCACTTATGCGCGCTCTCCCTCACCAGCAGCAGTTGATTGACAGGCTGCTAAAACACGCGACACAGTTTTATTTGGTGCTGATTTGCGGGTTGTTCCCTTTTTTTAAAGTGTCTTTCATTTTTTAAACCTCTTAAATTAGGCTAAAATAATCTCCCTCTGATATATTTGTTTAATTATGTGCTGTAGGCTATTGACCAATACCCCCTGTATACAGTTTAGGCTACACACTGCAAGTCTACAGTTCGAATGTGTTATGAATGACATTTTTTTGCGCAAATGACAGGGTGGTAATTAATGCCGCTTTTTTATTTATTTATTTATGACATCATTTAAATAGATTATTAAACAGTATACACTAGGCCTACAGCTGCTTTTTCACTGGCCCACCACATTTTTTTTATTAAAGTTATTATTATATTGACTTGAATAGCCTATAATTAACCATGTATAATATAATTACTAACCCGTCGACTAAAATCTTAAAATAATAAAATGTCCTATTATTTTATTCGTGGCTAGAGCTTGATTAATTTGATTGACATCCAATGAGACCTTTACTTCGCCCGACTGAATGTGAATTGCACGCAACGCTGTATTTTGGTAGCACAAAAACTTGCTCTGGGGTGCGTTTCCCAAAACCATCGTTAGCCAACCTGGGTCGCAAGTTCCGTCGAAATAATGTTTCCAAATCCATCGCTCCCACGATCATTCGCAAACTACGTCGCAAACTTGAGCACTTGAAACGACACCTCTGGAGCTGTAGTTGGAAACAGTTCCTGGCTGTGTTCTGTTCTCATTTATCCCCCTATGCCCTATTCATTAAGAACATTCTTACATTCAAAGTTGGAATTATTAAAAAATAAAAAAAGCAATAAAGTCATCTCTCTTAGGTGTAATTTGCTTTCAAAGTATTTTTAGAGTTCAGTTTTAGCGATCTTCATGTTTACAATTGAGCTCCATTCTCAGTGCACTTTGAAAACATTGGTATTATGTAGAACACAGCCTCATGGCGAAAGCTAACCTATGGGCTAAAGCGGAATTTGTTACATCTCCAAAGCTTGTGAAAATAAAAAGCATAGCATACGTTAATTCTTTTCATTTATAGTAAGTTATTTATTAAGTATCTGTACTGTATATGACATGGGCCTATACTTTCTGCTGTGGTTTGCATATGTCAAATTGTAAAAGTAGACTTAAAAAAAAAAAAAAAAAAAAACAATATCCTACTTAATAATTATAATAATAATAATAATAATAATCATTTATATTATTAATACTATTATTAAAGTAAATATATTTATAATAAATAGCCTCATTATTTATTTATATGATTTATATATGATATTAAAATAGTGTTAGCTTTTGAAAGTGATTTTATGTTTTAGAATATAATATGTAATGTTCAACTTCTCAACAATATTAGTAAAGCAAACACAGGTTCTATATGTGACATTTACATATATTTTAATTAATATGGAAAGCGAGTGCATGTTTTTACCAAAACTAATATTGGATTTTATTTTAAATGCGTGATTGTGTAAAACAATATAATTTGCACAAAGAAATGATGAGGTTCTTCTCTATAGTTGTTACTCCACCCCGTTTAAAGCATTATTATGGGCGTTTTACAAGTTAGTTATAGCGTAATAATTTGTTAATTTCAGTGCTGTTTTGACATTTCGCAAGGGCTTCAGCTGGTCCCGACCTCAGTTTCGCGACTTGACGTAGGTATTGATTTCTGGATGACAGCAAGAGCGAGATGAGATGACCAGATTCAATGTGCGGCTGCACAGTTTCTGCAAATTTTGACTATAGGCTCATCTAAATTGTTTTTTTCATTCGATTGAAAGACTAAATATTGCCAGAGAGACGAAGTAACTTTTGGTTTTGGAAGAAAGCTGTTTCAATAATGAAATACACTTAGGCATATTTATTTTTTGATTTATTTAACATTAAACGTATAGTAATTAAGAGTAAAAAAGAAAAGCATAACTTTGGAAAAAGTGCTCACTAGCTGCTGTTTCCGCGATTTTCGAGGTTATCAGTGGTGCGGCATTGCTAAATCTCTTGTTTTAATCAGAAAATAAGATTGTATAGCCTATTTTAGTTAGCCTATTTAGCGTAATATATAGTTATTTAGTTTAATTGGTGTAATTAATAAATATATGCTTTTTTGATTGAGGCATATAGGCTGAGTATAAAACATAATTTTACTTAAAGATTTTGTGGTTTAGGTTTTTTTATGGTACTTTATTGCATGTTGAATGTTACAATTACAAAGATTTTTATTAAATAAGTGCATGCCACAAGATATTTTTGTTGGTGTAAAAATATAAAAAAAGTATCATTCTCATATTCTTGTCTTATGTATCTTTAATATAAATATAAAAGTGCATACAGTGCAATGCGTAGTGCACCTAAGAAAAAAAAAAGGTGCACCAAGGCAAAACGTCTAGCCCTGTATTGGATAGATTAACTGATAGATTGTGTGTGCATTTTAATAACATTGACACTATACTTTTACGATTGATTAAACTAGGGATGCTATGGGCATTTAAAAAGTTATGCTTTGCGCTGTGAGACGCGTCCCCGATTTCACACATTACATAATGAAGTGTGTGCAGTTTACATTACCTTATGGAGTCGTGCACTCTCTTGACTTCGCATATTGGGGAGACATAAAACCCTGTTATGAACGGATCTCATTGATGTCCGCTGGTGCTGCCGTTAATCCGCGGGTCAAGTAATCAAAAAGTAGGCTATGACGTTTCATTTTGGCTTAAAAGACCAAACATTGGTTGTGCAAACTTTACATATACTTCCTCTAAAATATTATTGTTATTATGAAAGTGTTTCAAGCTATATTATATTTTTATGGACTGGCATATGCATCAGAAACGACTCTTGCTTATGACGTCTGCTTCGCGGGCATTTCACGTTGAATGCGTCACTGTCGCATTTGTAGACGTGCTTTAAATGAGTGCTTTTTGTCTCCCAAACTCATATAATAAAGAGAACGATAAAATAACGTTATTAACCGGTTGACTTTAAACGTTTCTTTTCAGAACGATTAAAGTTTTCTTTTTTTCGTTTTTCGTTTCTGTTCCTGCAAAATGTCATTCGTTTCCGTTTTTCGTTTCCGTTCCTTGAACCGGTTCAGAGCCCTGATTGTGGCAATGGCTTGCCAAAGTCGTTTATAGCTTATAGATAATTGACAATTATTGATGCAGTGCCCCCTAAGGAATTGGAGATTACAGTTGTTCAGCTTAGGCTTGTGCCCTTGTTCTTTAATATATATATATATATATATGCTATTTAAAGTGATAAAGGCAAGGTCAATTAACATTGCGCTATAAATATACTTTAATGGTTGTAAAGGACCCAGGATAACTTTAAGAACCCAAACAATCCAGATATTGCTACAAGGGTTTATTTATTTTCTTCATGTTTGATACCTTTCTATATAGCTCAGATTCCATGTGGGTTGTAGTTTTGGGTGGTTTTATGCTCCTGTTGGTTTATTAGTTTTGTTATTAAAATTTGATCATATGGTTAGTTAGTGAGCCCATGTTCTTGGTGATACATTCGTATGTTAAAAACGTTTAAACATAGCATGTTCAATTCCAGTCTTTCTTACAATGTTTTTCTGTACTTCTCATGTCCTGTGTCTTTTTTTTTATTGTCCCATGGTGTGTAACAGTGGGACTCATTAAGTCGTACAGATGAACTGCTCATTAACAACAGAGGAGCAGACTGTCTAATGACACAGGGCCATATCATTTTCATCCATAACACCTGCATGCTTCATTTATGCTTCTTTCTCCGATGACCTTTGACCTGTAGTCAGGATGCCCTCTCAGAGAACCTCACTGGCATATGGATAATGACTGGCTGTGAGGGGCCAATGTCTTTTTATCCAGCTGTTACCCTAGTCTTTACTGAAAGACATTAAGGGATGCTAACCGCCAGTCTAAAGCTGCCCGCTATCCTTAAGCCTCAGGGGATGCACATCAGCGGAAGTTTCCTGCCGTGTCTGCGCATGTCATTTGTGGGAGTGTGTTTATTTGGGCCAATACATGCCGTCTATTGGAATGGGTAGATTGTGGGAAAGTCATCAAATTTAATATGAATTGATCTGTGGTCACACATGCCTAACATGCATGCATTCCTAGAGGTTCCTAGTGGTTCGGTGTTGCAAAAATAATGGATTAGTGTGTCGCTGTAAGCGTGCATACAACAAGAGGATATTGTCTGGTGTAGAGTCCGTGTGCTAGTACACGGCGTCATATTTGATTTAACCCAACACTGATCCACATGGGAACATTTGGAGCTGAAAGGTTGCTTGAGGCTTAGTTCCTGGGTTTGTCACCACATGAGAAAGACATACTGGCAGGGTTATTCAGCTGTGCAAGTGCCAATTTGCCTCACTTTAACCGACAAACACTGCTTTTGTCTGACTAAAGTGCTTTCTTTCATCTTTTTTTTTTTTGTCAATTTGTCATTGACTACATTTATATGGACATCAAAATCAAATATTTATTCATTTTCTTTTCGGCGTAATCCCTTTATTAATCCGGGGTCGCCACAGCAGAATGAACCGCCAAGTTATCCAGCACGTTTTTACGCAGCGGATGCCCCTCCAGCCACAGCCCATCTCAGGGAATCATCCCAAACATCTCAACTTATCTTTGGGCTCAGCCAAAACACATTACCTCAGAACAAGTAATATATGCAAAAGACCAAAGAGTTGTTAGGTAGAGACAAGATGAACTAAATACCATGTTTAACAACTATAATGAGAGGAAATCCAGCAGTATACCCTTAATGAACTGTTTGATGCGTGCTGCTCTCACCTGGGGCAGTGTGCTCAAATCATCCGCTGACTGCCTGGAGCTCAAACCTCCGCATACGCTGCAGCGCATGCCAGAGTGTGTGTATGGTCACGTGATGTGCTTTTTTTAGTGGTGTAGTGTTGGCGGAGAGCGTTTCAGAAACACTGGGTGAAATGCCAGTGTGGACGTGGATCGTTTTCGTTCTAAAATGCCATTTTAAAGAGCCCCTATTATACATTAAAAAGGGTCATATTTTGGTTTTATGGGTCTCCAACAACAGGCTGATATGCATGCAAGGTCAAAAACACTTTCATGGTCTTATAATATGCATTTATTTTTACCTAATTATCCCAGGGACTCCCATATGAATCGTTCAGCGATTCATTTGTTCCCAAACCCCTCCTTAGCTTGAAGCTAATCTGCGCTGATTGAACCGATGACAGCCTGTTGCGATTGGTCAACAGAGTTCAGCGCGAGACAGTAAAATGCCCAGCGCAGTTTATCAAGCCCCCAGGTCGCCAACATTGGTATAGGATCCGATCGCAGCGGACACCCGAAACACGCTTCAAAGTAAACTTACTAACACCACAGTAAACAGTACACGGTTCTCAACAGTTATTCAGACACCTCAGCGCCGAAAAAAGTGCAGTTAAACACCACAAAATCATTTAAAGCTGTAAACAAAGCAGCAGGCGTCGAGTCTTCAACAAGGCATTAGCGTGTTATGGGAATATAGAGTTAACCTGATACAGTGCAAGCGGTTACAAATAACAACACAATTAAATACATACTTTACAAGCTAGAGAAAACAAGGAGGCAGCTATTTACTTACACTTTTTAAATGTGTCATGGGCCAGGTCTGATTTCATTAATTATCTTTCATTTTGGAGCTTTTCTCCATTCTCAGCTGTAGATAATTTCTATTTGCAACCATTGCTGTGGCACCTTTTGCGTGAAATGTTATGTTCTTAGGGCTTACCTGTACTCTGCTTTGCCCAACAATCACTATCTTTGCAGGCTCCTATCTCCTTTCCAGTGCCGTGCAGCACCAACCCGAAGTCCAGCGTGCCTTTGTTTGACTTGTACCCAATAATTTGTCCTTATTTTGCACGTGTTACACCAAATTATGTAACCATCCTATTCTGTGACCCTAGTAGGCGCTGTTCTCACTGTTTGAATCAATAGAATTTTGAGGGTTTTTTTTAGATGAATCAATAGTTTTAAAAACTGTCCACTTTCAGATTTAAGCTTTAGCTGGATATTTCCAATCGGCAACCTCCCGCTCTCCCTCGGGAAGCCAATACGGAAGTAACTAAAACTGCAATTCATCGACTCGCCTTGGGGGGCTGGCTCCAGGAAGTCCAAGTGCTTTCTTTCTGCATTGGTAAATTGTCCATTTTTACAGCTGATAAAACATGTTTACAGCCTGGTACAAAAGATGGATTTGGTGCATATAGCTATGATTACCCTTTATGACAACTGTAAGGGGCGGTGATTTATTTATTTTTTTTAGAACTCATCTGTTTCGTTTTTATTAAGTTATATTAAGTTTGCATAATTAAGGGCGTGGTCACTTGAGTGACAGCTAGCCCTTGATGGTCGCTGTCTCGTTACCTCAGCTCATGCTGTGTGGACTTAATTGTGCTTACAAACCGTTCAAGTTGCCTCCATTTCCCAGGTGAGTGAAATTATACTTATATACCATCTCTATAAATGTATTTGTTTTATTTAAGATCATTTAAATGTTCTTTAGACCTGTAATGCACTCCAGAATCAGCCTTGCATTTACTAACACAGACTATATCTAAAGTGTTTGATAGTAATTTGCATTTTCCTGTCTACAACCAAGCGCGTGTGGTCAGAATACAAACAAGTCACAGGTAATGAACTATTAAGCATTCTCACAAAGTGAAAAGTCTGTCTAAGCCAGGTCTAAGCAAAATGCTAAGAATCAAGCATGCGTCTGTAGCTCCGCTCACTCTCCGCCTCTTTGCCCTTATTTGGTATCCCGCGTTTGGTGCGATGACGCGCTAACAAAATGGCGACAGTTGGCCATGCCTACTTGTAGCTTCTTTTGCAGTGTTCAGAAACCTATGGATAGGCCCACACAGAATCTGCGTGCGCAGAATTCCGCAGATTTTCCGCAGATTTTTAGCCCATCATTAATTCTGTTTATTTACTTACAGTTAACTATTTATTGTTAATCTAATTGGATTTGTATTTTAAACATTAAATAAAAGTTTACACATTTTAAGGTTTTAGTTATGATACTCCTAGAACAATTCCGCAGAAATCCGCAGATTTTTACCAAAACTCTCCGCAGAAATAGCAAAAAACGTCCGCAGATTCCGTCTGGCCCTACCTATGGGTGACGTCACAGATACTACGTCCATATCTTTTACAGTCTATGGATATTTCACTTCACTTAGAGCTGTGTTACACACTACATGGAAGGTCAATTTCAAAAACCCATAATAGGGGCTCTTTAAAACTAAGATGTATTAGTATAAATGAAGCCTCAGTAGGTGCAGAAAATACAATGCTTAACTGTGGCCTGTAGTCTCAAAATGCAACAGTCTTACATGGAAATAATTAAATTAAGGTTTCTGCATTCCAGTAATGAAACTAAAATAGGAATACTCCATTTCTTAATTAAGTCTCAACCTGTTTTTTTTATAAATATGACTAGTCAGATTAAGGTAATTAAAAATCTCACATTATTTCGTATTGTCTTAAGCATAATGATCTCCATGTAAACTTACTCTGTGTTCAACCTGCCCCGTTTAAATTTAGCAAAAATTCTGCTGATTTTAAATGCTGAAAGAAAACATGCTATTGAATATTTAAAACATCAAAAGCACTAAAGACATGTTCAGCATTGTTAAACTGACACTGATTTATTCTTCTCTGGCTTGCACAAGTGATTTAATTGGACACCCCTATTGGACAACTCTACCAACTAAAGATCTTCAAGGGTTGATCCCGGTAGACCCAAAAGCTTGAGGTTTGACCTGAGACAACGTGTGTTCAGGTTCAAAACTTTGACATGCTTCAGACATGATTTGGGTTAGACATTTACTGCTTCAGGTCTTTGGTAACCATCACTGGTTTGAGTAATCTTCACAAATTGAGTGTTGTGTGCATTTTGAGAAACAGATACAAAAGGAACATTTGTTTGTAAAATCGCACAGAAATCCATCTTAGGGATATAAGATACAATAAGACATCTAGTCGCTTCATGAAAGTTGTAGAGAAAAGTCATTGAGTGGCAGTATAAACTACTTCAGCCTATATAATGAATATAAATCAAGAGGAAATCTGATAAAAACTGATTTTTGATTTTTACCATGTAGTAAGAATTTGTCTTCAGAATTATAAATAGTTTTATTCTAATGTCATCACTCTCCTGTGCATTAAAGACCAGGGCAAAAGTCAAATTAAAGTCCACCATTCCAAGTCTATACACTCTATACACTGGGGTGGTACATTTTCCAAAGGCACACATTTGGTTCCTTAAAGGTCTACATGTGAACCTTCAAGGTATATATTAGTACCTAAAAAGAACAAAAGTGTACCTTGTAGTACATTTTAAAGGTGCTGTATGCAAGTTTTTGACTCTTCTAAAGCATAAAAATACCATTAATATGTGTGCAGATATTTAAGAAACATGCTAAGTGAACATACCTGTTTATCTGAAAAACAATGCTGAAGTCAGATATTCTGCTTTGAAAATGTCTTTTCCATGCCGGAACGCTGTCTATGTTTATGTTCTTTTAACCCGCCCAATGCCAGTTTAGCCAATTTCAGCACTCCGGGTTGCCTTTATGGAAAACCATGCATTTCATTCATTCATTTAGAAAGGCTCTGAAAGCATGCGTCCGCGACCGAAATGCAACCTCTGGTGGACAGCAGACTCCAAAATGAGACAGATTCAGTTCCAAATGAGGTTATTAATTAGCAAATAATATACATTTTACGAACGTAAACATTAGGTGAGCAGGTTACATTTTAACTGCGTGTCCTAAAAACACGCTTTGTGACGAGATATGCAGTGATGAGCAATTTGGTTGTTTGCACTAGACAAAACACAACAGAAATTTAAATACAGCCCAGAATATGCACTCACTCATGAAACGGTCAGGTTTATAATCTATTTAATACACATTAACCCTCTTTATATATATTAAATGTAGATGCTGAATTGTGTTTAGTTCAACAGTTTAATTTTAAACGATTTATTGTATTTTCAAGATCTGAGGTGAACTATCTGCTTTCAGTATATGGCAATACATGTCATGTAAAATGGCATTCAAGTTCACATTGTTAGTATTTAGCACTGAATAAAGGACATGAGGTTTACCTGAGGTGATCACTGTCATAGGTTTCTGTTGTTCAGCTGTGAGAAATAGAAGCAGTTTCTAATATATCAATTCAAGGTGATGGTTTTGACAAAAACTCCTTTTAATATGGAAAACATTACTTCTATCGCGTGTCGTTGCTTTTATTTAGAACACAGTTTAAATCTCGCTCGTGTCCTCAATCTGGCAACCCTCGCTTCAGTTTGTTTTGATCCAGGAGTGCAATACCTAGTTCAACCACTGGGTGTCAAACTTGCATACTGCACCTTTAAGGTACAGGTGTTAAACTTTTGGAGGGCCACAGCTCTGCACAGTTTAGGCCCAGCCCCAATTAAACACACCTGATCAAACTAAATAAGTCCTTCAGGCTTGTTAAAAACCTACAGGTAAGTGTGTTGGAGCAAGGTTGAGACTAAACTCTTCAGGGCTACGGCCCTCCAGGAACTGAGCTTGACACCTCTGCTTTAAGGTATCAGTGTGGACTTTTTAAGTACAAAAGTGTACCTTTTATGGCCGTTTCTACTGTCAAAAGCGTACCGAACCGTACCGTACCACTTTTTCTGCACCCTTTCGAAAGGGTACCAAAGACGAGAAAGGGTACCAAAAGGTGGAGCTACACGCGTTCACGTTTACAGAGATGCGTCATGATCTCATGGAGCTAGCCAGAATCAAAACAATGGAGCCGCCATGTTTTTAAATACACAGCCGAGACAACTATATGCATATATTAACGATCCATGGATGACCCGGGCTCAAAACAAACCTTGTCGTTGTCTTGATGAACAGCCACAAAGCCAAGAATTTGCAGTGTTCTGTTGTTGTTTTACGAGGCCGTCTAAAAGTGCAGCGGTTTTCACTTTCTCCAGGGAGCTCGCGATCGCATCTAGATTTGATATAATGAACTTCTTGAGCTGATGACAATAACGTGTGTGTGATTAATGAAGCGTCTTCGACATCTGATCCATTCAGAAAGAAAAGGACAAACGCGAGAGTGAAGCACGGAAAAAAGGAGAAGCCCAACAAAACACAGGAGCAAATAGTTTCAGCAACCTGAACAATCTGCCATGAACAAATCATGAACAATCTGCCATGTTTATCATCACCTTTTGGACTATTATGAACTTGGAATGATGGAATTACTCTCTAACAGAGGCTACATGTGCTGGTGAAGATTAAAGACAGATGGGATGTTAGCTCTGACTGTGGGCCACTGTATATGTTGTGTTTTGTTTTTGAACTCAAATAAGGACTTAATGTATGCTGTGTGTAGTTTATCTGTAAGTGGTAACATATCGGAGACTGTAAGGGTCTGTATGTGTTCATATAAGTTGCATTTATTTATTTTTTTTATATAATTGCAGACGTTACAGTAGGCTGTAACACTGTCATTTATCTGCAGTTATAGTCAAATCATGTTCATAGAAATGTTAGTAATAAACATTTATAAACAAGTATTAATATTTTTTAAAGCATCTGTTTTTTAGAAGAGCTTCTCATATAATGTGAACGACCTGTACAGCTTTACTGTAGACATTTATTCGAGCGAGAATGACGTCAACTGAAACTCTGTCATACACCACGCCCACCAAAAGGGTACCCTTTGTAGTGGAAACGCAAGCCTGATAAAGGTGACCTGTACTGACCCGAACCGTACCGTACTGTACCACTCAGTGAAAACGAGCCATTAGGTACAAAAGTGCGCCTTTTGAAAAGGTACCACCCCAGTGATGGCTTTTTTTACCTTTATTTCTGAGTGTGTACAAAATGTAGTGTTTTGTTGTTATATGCTTGAGCAATAACTCATACTAATATTGAACACTTTTTTGATAAAATACAATATCAAGATGAGTTCAGTATCAAGATGCTTATTGAATTGTGACTTGAGTGTATCACTACACCCCATTAGGCTGTTATTGTGACATACCTACAGCATTACTTGCGTGTTTTTACTGCCACTGACCAATTTTCTTTCGTTGGGCTTTACATCGCAGACTTGTTGGTAGGAGTAAGGGGAGCTTTCAAACCGGTGACATTTGCTTTAGGCTTGTTGGTCTGGTTTCCAAATATGTTGTATCAATCAAAACCTGATGCGCTTGCTATCATAACAAACATTTACAGTATGGTGCATTGAAGGAAACAAATCATGAAGTCTTCTGGGGTTTGATCCAACAAGGTTTCCATATGTGGGACATTTCTGCCATTCGTCAACTCAAGCTCATAGCTAAAAGTGTTCCGGCCAGACCTGAAGATCAGCTGAATGGATTCAAAAATTGTACAACTCAACGGTTTACCTCTTAAGTTACTTGTAAAATGAGCCTATTCCTATAAGCCTATAACTATTTTGTTAATTATTTGATTCAATTTGTTGCCAAATTACTTCAAGGTGTTGTAAACGTTATCTTTTGTACTTAAAAAGTCAAGCAGGGATTTCCTCAAAGATTGAATTAAATGGCCACTTGTGGCAAGGTCATCTGTGGCCATGATTGCCGTCACCATCTGTACTCGCTCCTTTAGCCCTGAGCTCCAATTGATTGGAAGAAAATCCCTGGAAATCCAGCTCCTAACCAGAATAAGAGAGCGATGCGATCCTCACCCTGTGAGATGTGTCAACACAAGCAGATGGCAGGAGAAGATGACACGAAATCTTCCTCTTCCCCTTGTAATAGATGTCCTTCTTTCAGGAACATCCTGTCTGCTCTGAAAGAGAGTGTGTGTGGGTGAGGAACCTGCCAGGATGACTCGCATAATATATCAGCTGCTGGTTAATAATGTTCACTGTAATCGAAACTCTTCATTTCATTTCAGAGCGTTCGTGCTGATCTCCTGATTGCAGGTAAAATGTGTCTGAATGCAAATTTCCATATAAATGAAAAGCGTGCGAAAGCTTCAAAACCCTCCTATAATTATTGCCTCTTTCTTTGGAACTGATACATTTCATTGGATGATTTAACTGTTGTAAATGTAAACACATGGGTAAAAGATTAACAGGGGTTTTTCCTGAAATATAATGTGTAATATCGCAAGGATTTGCTCATTTGAATCTCCTTGTAGTCATACAGTATATAGCATGTGAACTTGTTTTAAACATGTGATTAGGATGGCGTGTGTGTGTGGTGTTCTTTGTGGTTTGATTTACGAGTCTTTGCTTGTCTTTATGGCCCAGTGAGCGATAAGAGTGTAATCAGCTTACACAAGCACTGCTCCCAGCCCTGCACTCTCTAACCATAAACACGCACACACACACCTCTCATTCACATCTCCACATTATGCAATATTACACGCTCGCACAAGCACCGGTTACATACTCTGGGTGCTTGGGAACAGCTCCGGATGTTTGCTGTTTTGGTCAGGCAGGAGGAGGGTAGCTATTTCTGTGTGTTTGTGAGATTGTAATCTAGAGTTTGCAGAACATTATGATCTTGAAATGAACAATAATGAGTTTACGGTCAGTGTGGAGAGACACGTGCGATAGGGAATTATATATAGTACCTTTACAATGTTTGCGGTAAGTGGGAATTAGGATTTTTTTTTGTTCACATTTGAATTGATTTGAATGCATTTTGAAATGTGAACAGGGACCACAAAACCAGCCATGAGTGAAATATTTTTTGGAAATTGAGGACAATATTTGGCTGAATATTTAAAAAAAACTATGTTATGAGGGTTCAAACTAAATTGCCTTTAAAATGATACTTTAAGTTCTTAACAATGCACACTGGTTATCAATAATTACATTCTGATAAATTTAAATAGGACATTTGCAGAATATCTTCATGGAACATGATCTATACTTTAATAATCTTATGAATTTTAGCATACAAATAGAATTAATTATTTTGACCCATACCATTGTTGTCTATTGCCAACCCGTGCAGCATGAGACCGGTTTCGTCATCCAGGTTTAAACATGTATTCTTTTCTGTATGTATTGTATTAACTTTTGCCAAGTACACTTAAAGTAACTTTACTTTTTATGTTGAGCCTTGACTTAAACTACTTTTAACTCTTGCGTTTTTAAAATGCTAACAAAAGGTGAAATACAGTTTTATGCTCCTGCTGACCTTTCAAATCAGCAAATTCATTTGGATATATTTCATACTAGGGCTGTGCGATGAATCGCAATCGTGATTTAAAACGTGATTAGCTAATCGCAAGAGGCTGCGATATGAAATATATTTGTATTATTTAATTTCCCCTGCCCAGAGCAAATGCGTGACTGCCGTTTGTGTGCGAGTCTTACTAGCCAATTGAGTCATAGGTGTCTTGCTAAAGTCAACAAAGTATTGTCAGTGACACTCAATCTAGTAGCAAGCAACAGCAAAGTACATTTTCAGAGTTTGCTGAGTGCTCTGCATTTTTATAATTATTATTTTTATTATAAGCTACACTATCTCTTTAATTTAATTTCAAATACTTTACAGAATAGTAAGGTAATTTTATTTGTGTTTACTGTTTGCTCTTGAGAAAAATTAGTGTTTCATTTCTGAATATTTAAAAGTAAATAATAAAAAAAAGATTTCAGCAAGTTAATATCTTTGTAGATTCTTTTCTTTTTTTTTTTTTACTAACACTCACTGCATTTTAGCAGTAAGAAGCTACAATACAGATTGAGCTGAAGCTTGACTTTAAAATTAAACCAGAAATTAAATTGAAATCGCAATATCTGTCAAAAAAAAAAAAAATTGCATTTAGATATTTTCCCCAAATAGCACAGAACTATTTTATACCCTAGGGAAAAAAAGCAACATTTCAGTTCTAACATAACATTCATTTAATCAACAGATGTGATACAATTTAAATCTTAACAAAAACAGACAAAAATGTGAGCACCTCAACAAAATAATGACATCAACCTTTTGTAGAGCCACCTTTTGCTGAAATAATAGCCTGTAGACGCTTCTTCTAGTCAAGGATAAGTCCCTGAGTTCTTGCTGAAGGCATTCTGGACCATTCTTCCTTGCTAAATTTCTCCAGTTCAGTCAGGTTTGATGGGTGCCAGGCATGAACGCCCTTTTTTCAAATCAACCCATAGATTTTCGATGATGTTCAAGTCTTGGGACTGGGATGGCCATTCTAGGACATTGTATAATGTCTGAGCATGAATTCCTCGGTATATGGAACTGGGCTTTGGGTAATTGTCCTGCTGATACATCCAACCCTGGAGTAACCTCAGCCTCTTGACTGATTCCTGAACATTGTTCTTAAGAATCTGCTGATACTGGGTGGAATCCATGTGACTTATAACTCAGTACCTGTACCTGTGCTTGCCACACATCTCCACAGCATGATGGACCCTCAACCATATATTATATTAGAGAGCATGTTCTTCTCTTGGAATACTGTTTTTTTCCCATCATGCAAAGCACCTAAGGTTGTGGCATTTGTATACAGTATTCATGTATTTTCTTTTCAGCTTAGTCTGGTAATCTGGGATTGCCACAGCGGAATGAACCGCCAACTTATCCAGCATATGTTTTACGTAGCGGATGCTCTTCCAGCTGCAACCCATCACTGGGAAACATCTATACACACTCATTCACTATGGGCAATTTTAGCTTACTCAATTCACCTATACCACATGTTTTTGGACTTGTGGGGGAAACCAGAGCACCCAGAGGAAACCCAAGCGAACATGGGAAGAACATGCAAACTCCACACAGAAATGCCAACTGACCCAGTCGAGGCTTGAACCAGTGACTTTATTGCTGTGAGGCGGCAGCGCTACCCACTGCACCACCGCATGGCCTGTCCATGGTATATTTTTCCAAAATGATTCAGGCTTTTCTGCATCACCTTCCATTGAGCTGTTCTTTGTGAAGAATGTGCTGAACTGTGGAACGATGTCCAATGACATTATTAGCAGCAAGATGTTCCTGGAGCTCTTTGGAGGTGGTCTGTGGTTTGTCTGTGACCATTCTAACTATTCTTCGCTTTTGCCTTTAAGATATTTTTCTTGGTCTACCACACATTTCCTTCACAAGAACTGTTCCCGTGGCCTTCCGTTTTCTTGCTTTATTACTGACTGTGGAGATAGAGACTTTTATCCTTTGTGATAGCTTTTTGCATCCTTCTCCTAATTCATGTTGATAAATTATCTTAGTTTTTAGGTCATTAGGACATTCTTTTGAGGTTCCCATGTTGCTACATTTTCACAATAAGAAGCACAACTAGCAATCAGCTATCTTAAATATCCCATTTCATGATCGGTTGCACCTGTGTTTGTATTGTTAAGGTTTACTGAGTCACTCAAATCAATGTTGTGTTATAATCACTCACCATTAAGTAACTACAGGTTTTGAAATCCACACAAAAAGAGAGGGTGCTCAAACTTTTGCATAGCCTATTTTTCAGTTTCAATTTAATTTCACACATCTCAATACTGCTACACTATGTATTTCTGTCTGCAAAACATGATCTAGCATTCTCTATAAACTGAATGGCATTTCCCTATGATCTTCTCTTATAAAGAAAGAGCACATTATTATGCAGCCATAGAGGGGTGCCCAAATTTTTGCATAAGGCTATATGAGCACTAGCATAAAACATTGCAAACACATTTATGGGAAAAACAAAAAACAAAGGTAAAACAATGCAATATAATTAAAAACAAACAAACAACATAAACACATTTGCATGAAGAGATTATTTTTTTTAGGTCAGTTGACTGACGCTGTGCTTTATTGCTGTACAGGAATTTTATAAAACAATTCAAAACAAAATATGTACCAAGACATACATTTCTCTTCTTTCCCACAAACATGTATTGAAGTAATAGTCATTTTTATATATCATTTACATAAGGACCGGAATAAACTAAAATAAAAAATAATAATAAAAACTAAAACACATTGACTACAAAAGACAGCAACACTTATGATAATTCAGTATTTCTTTGAGCTCTGCATATTTGAGCAAGAACTGAGATGTGAATGGTTTTGATTTCATTTGTCTAGAGATATTATACATAGTCAGCTAATTCAAAGGTCAATCAAAACCGAGACCAAATGTTAATGTCGAAACAAGTTCTTGGACTTTTTTTGGTTAAGAGTTTTGACTGACTCGCATGAGCTGCTCTCGACTACAGCACTGGGATATGCTCTCTGTCTCACTGTGCTTAGCCAAACCATTTTTGGCTACTGTTCAAAATCAAATCAGGTCCATTTAAAATGAGGCTGTGTTGGGCTGGAGGGTGAGAGGAAGTTCATAACATTTACGTCTGGATGATTCCATAGTACCAGACAGAGGGCATGATCCAATGATGTGTATATCTCCACAACGTATCAGACTAAGCACAGCAAAAACATACAGACGGGCCATGTACCTAAAAGAGATCTCATGCATTAACATACATTCCTTTTTCAACAACAGAGTAAAAAATTGGGCTCATACTGTACAGTTCTTTTCTTGTTTTATTGTATTGACGATAAGCCAACACCATAGACGTTATAAAATAGCTTTTTTTTTTTTTTTTGTCAATAAATAAATGCTTCAAATAATAGTACCGTAACCCTGTTAAGCAATAGCAAAGCAGCTTTTCTAGTCATATCCACTGAAATGATATCCGGTCTTCTTCAACACTGGCCTGCACAGTGATTTTAATATGTGTCTCTGATCTGCAGGACTGCACGGCAGTGAAAGATGCTTAAACCACTGTCCAATGGAATGGGGAAAGGGACTGTTCACATTACTTGGGAAGATGAGAGACAGAAGATTTAAGATACATAAGCCTATTATAGAGCTGTTTGATATGATTTATAGAGCCAGAAAGAATGACTCCCAAAACTAGACCTTTAAAATCAATGTTGATTAATTTTTTTAAGGTGAAACCTGATACAAAATTCATTGAATACAATCATTAAAAAAAACTAAGTGTTAACTAAACTATAACAAGTTCTCGGACTTAATCTATGCACATTCAAAAATCAAAACCAAAGACCTTGAGATCGATCACTGTGTTGGAGGGGGCTGCACAGGCATTCTTTTATAAGGTTTAAGATTTGGGGACCCCATTTTACCCAGCAAGACAAGACGCCAACTTCAGAATAAGCACACATGAAGTAACGCTCTTAATGAAGCTTAAACAAAGCGGCAAAGTGCAATTCAAACATTCTTGCACAAACACAACTTTCTGTACAATACATTAAATATTTTTATACATTGACCACAGTCCTGTTGGGATGGAGAACGGTTTAAGAATTTACCATGAATAAACAATCATCCCGTACTAAAATGATATTCACACTATAAAACCATCTTATTTTTTTTTTCCATTGCATCCCTGAACATTTGGGGACATCTTTCTATTATAAAGACAATAATTTGTCATTATACTTGTAAAACATTCACAATCTGTACATAACCCATCTCTACTCAGCCCAAACCCTAAGGACTTGACATTCTGCTTATTCTCAGAAAAGTGCCTGTATGTCAGTTGCAAAGCTTAACTCATGCTCATGGTTGGTCTCTAGTTGCTAACCTAGTGTTTAAGGTAAAAAACAAAGATTTACCCAAGGTCTTTCAGGTAATAAATCTGTATGTGCGCACTATGGATAAACCAAATGCCTTGAACTATTTTGGAGGCATCTGTGTACCTTCACTTTTTAGGAACTTTAAGAGAGATGAACATTCTAGAACTTGTGCTGTTTGTACATGGGTACTAAGGTACTAACATGTTTCCATACAACCAAGCATTTATACATAAGCACCTTTGAGGAGGTCCACAAACAATAGATCAGAGTCCAATCGGCAGTAGTATCCATCACTAGGAATCGTTGTTCTATCCAATGTTGTATTTGAAGAATTGTGCTCTTTAACCATTCAGTATAAATCAAGCATCTTCAAGTTCGTCTTCTGAAATCTAATGGTTTCATGTTGCAGAAGTTTCCACACATTAGCCTACATTTAATGATGGATGTAGTCCAGAAGCTGGTGGAAATGTTGTAGACCTGTGATGTTACTGGTGATTTCCCTGAACCCTGACCTTTTTGCAAGGTCACAACCTGTGTAATGGTTGACACCTCCTAATAGAGGGTAACCAAAGCACCTGAAAAAGCATGAGGTGCAGCTGCGTTTCTGAACCTGAAGGACTTAGATCACAAAGCTAGACCAAGAGGCCAACACAAAGTTTTTTTTTTGTTTTTTTTGTCTTGTAAACTTTAAGGTCAGTCGCTACCACATGCCTCAGGTGCTCGAGTTGGAACAGAACTGGCACTTTTTACCCAACCCAGGCAACAACAGCCACATGTGGAGCAACCAGCACCAGGGTTTAAACCTAAAATATGGCCCACAATGTAGACTATAACACACAGCAGCACAGTTGAGATATGTTTGCGCAGCCCTAAGATAGCATTGATGAGTAGCAATCAAGACGACATGAGACTTTTTTTTTTTCCAAAAGGCTTTACATTTAGGACACCGCAAATGGGGATTCATAAAAGCCATGTTCCCTTTCGTCTGCCTGGCAATGACTGTTCAGGATAGGGCTTGGTAGTCCTTGGGGGTCTCTATGTTATTTGGCCATTAGTTGTAGAGATGATGTCAAACAATTTTCCATTTCAAAAGTGAAGAGGAACAATTTAGGATGGAACGCCATCCTCTCATGAGTTCCGAGCTTGACTCTGAAGATGCCACCCCTATGCAAAGGGTAAAACATAAAAGGGCATCATCAGGCCTAAGGAGTGGGGTTTAACTGAGGGTAAACTCAGGAAGACCACAGTCTCTAGGGTGATGCTTTCTTTCTAGGGCTCTTGGTCTTGACTGTTAGGGTGGGTGAGGTGTTTGTGTGGAGCCAAGCATTCTGCCAGTCTGGTCGGCCATCACAAACACTTCTCCGCCAGCGCAGTAATTCCTGCAGAGTAGCCCTCTGTTCCCCACATGCACGTGACCTCTGGGGCACCTGAGAAAATAAGAGGTCATTTTAGTATGGTGTATAATGGATGTACCTTTACCAAGGGTGGTCAACCTTGCTCCAAGAGAATTTCCTTTTGTACACTTTAGGTACAACCAGGCTCCAAAACACCTGCCTGATATTTTCTAGTAGTCTTAAAAGGTAAAGGAGTTGCTTCAGGAATGTTTGATCTGGGCTAAACTCTGCATTATGGTTTCCCTCCAGGAGCATGGTTGTCTACTATGATTGCTGAGTACCTACGTTACTTAAAACAATAATCAAACTTAACATAACACCAATAATGTGCACTGTAAATTAAATATAATTTACATCCCAATAACACAAATAAAACACAAAGCATCTAAGCAGCAAATAAAACGTGCCCAGCATTTGGTGGAGTGGTGTAGGCAAGTTTCCATAATGAAGAAAAGAAAAAAAACATGCACTTAAAATATGCGTTCTTAGATGTGTAAAAATCTGACACAAATCCTTCACACTTGTATTCATTATACAAGATTGGTATGCAAGTCATTACAGTATATGGATGAATGGTATTTATTTTAAAGAGTCTTTATTTTTGCTGTGTAGAAGCAAAGGAGAAAGGAGTGCAAATACATGTAAAAACGGACCCACTGATGTAAAACAAACACCACTCCCCAGACATTCTGCTTGATGCAACCGGAAAATCAACTATACACAAATACACAAAACCCACCCTCGGGCATCTCTCATCCATCATACAAGCCCAATCAATAAACAGATAAATCAATTCATCCCAATCATGTGCAGCTGGTAAATGCCACAAATGGAACAGGACCTCTGACTGTGCCTCTGATCCATTCATGACGGATGAAGTGTTAAGAGGAAATCACGTGGCCTTAGTTTAGTCAAAGAGAAAACCCCCTTTTCATTTGTTCTCTCTCGCTAATAGGATGCCAACTAAGTGTGTTGGCACTGATTGAGTAAGGGCAGAACTGTAATGCCAAATGGAAGACTGTCATATGTTATTATTGTTGAAGGTAAGTGGATCTTACAAACAGTCTTTTGTACATAAAGATGGAGCTTAACAAGTGCAAATCTGGCCTGAAGCTATTACTGTCCTTGAGCAAGATTGCTCCAGGTGAAGCATCCCTGTTGAAGTGTAGGATACTTGCTGAATCTGCAACAACATTACAGTACACATTTTGAAAGTAAATAAATGAACAAGAACCACCTGAGACATACAATTTTTTGACGGAAGATTTTCAGTGATTTAGACCTTGAATTTCAAGTGAGAGTAGATCTCTAAAGGTCTCCAATTTGTTGAACTACTTCTTTTTCAACTGAAACCCTGATGTGCTTTTGCATTACTTTAAGTACATTTGAGTAGCTTTTCAAATTAAGAGAACAGAAAATATGGAAACATGTATTTCACAATAGCCTCCATTATAGGATAGAAAATATTTTACGCTCAGATGAAGTGGTTGAAAGAATATTTCCCAAGCTACGACTACCATTTTATCCTGCATTTCCAGCATGTTACCTGGCATACAATAATATATAAACTCACCTAAACCTATAATACACTCACCTAATCTCCTCATGTCATAAGTAAGGTTGAGCATGCATGTTTACAAAGGCATAAATGGCCATAGTAAATCACGGTATAACTGCCAAAACCGGTTTAATATCTTGCTTGTTTAATAATATGGTGTGGCCAAGAAAAGCTATGCCAAGAAGCTGCAAAACCAGTTTTCTGCCAATGACCCTGCATCAGTATGGAAAGGCCTGAAAGACATCACAAATTATAAAACGCCATCCTCCAGTATCGACTGCAACAACCATCTTGCAAACGAGCTGAATATCTTCTATTGTAGATTTGACACCTCTGACCAGACACCTCACACCCACCCGGATCATCTCCCTACACAGCCATCAACACCTCCAGCCATCTCCCTCTCACCCCCTGCACTTCAGATCAGTGAGGATAATGGGCATCAGATCCTCAGTAAACAGCCATCAACACCTCCTGCCATCTCTTTCTCCACCCCGGCACTTCAGATCAGTGAAGATAATGTGCGTCAGATCTTCAGTAAACAGAGGAGACGAAAAGCACCAGGTCCAGATGGTGTTTCACCAGCCTGTCTGAAAACTTGTGCGGACCAACTGGCTCCCATTTTCACACAGATCTTCAACAGATCACTGGAACAGCGCAAAGTTCCATCCTGCTTCAAACGCTCCACCATCATCCCAATACCAAAGAAACCAAAGATCACAGGACTCAATGACTACAGACCTGTTGCCTTAACATCTGTGGCCATGAAGTCATTCGAAAGACTGGTGCTAGCTTATCTGAAGGACATCACTGGACCTTTGCTGGACCCCCTGCAGTTTGCCTATAGAGCAAACCGGTCTGTGGATGATGCAGTCAACATGGGACTGCATTATATCCTAGAACATCTGGACAAACCAGGGAACTACGCAAGGATACTGTTTGTGGACTTCAGTTCTGCCTTTAACACCATCGTCCCATCACTGCTCGAGAACAAACTGACCCAGCTGTCTGTCCCTAGCTCTGTCTGTCAATGGATCACCAGCTTTCTGACAGATAGACAACAGCTAGTCAGAATGGGCAAAATCACATCCGACAGCCGCACCATCAGCACTGGTGCCCCCCAGGGATGTGTTCTCTCCCCACTGCTCTTCTCCCTGTACACAAACGACTGCACTGCAAAAGACCCCTCCATTAAGCTCTTGAAGTTTGCGGATGACACTACTGTTATCGGCCTCATCCGGAACGGTGACGAGTCTGCATACAGACAGGAGGTGGAGCGGCTGGCTTTATGGTGCAGATACAACAACCTGGAGCTGAACACGCTCAAAACAGTGGAGATGATAGTGGACTTTAGGAGAAACCCCCCTGCACTCCCCCCACTCACCATCATGAACAGCACTGTGGCTGCAGTAGAGTCATTCAGGTTCCTGGGCACCACCATCTCTCAGGATCTGAAATGGGACATTCACATAGACTCCATTGTAAAGAAAGCCCAGCAGAGACTGTACTTCCTTCGTCAGCTGAGAAAGTTCAACCTGCCACAGGAGCTGCTCGTACAGTTCTACTCAGCTGTCATCCAATCCATCCTCTGCACTTCAATCACCGTCTGGTTCAGCTCAGCTGCCAAAACCGACCTCCGTAGACTACAGCGAATAGTCCGGACTGCTGAACGAATCACTGGCACTACCCTTCCTACACTTCAAGAACTGTACTCTTCCAGAGTGAGTAAAAGGGCTCGTAAAATCACTCTGGACGCCTCACACCCAGCACACTACCTGTTCGAACTGTTACCGTCTGGTCGTCGCTACAGAGCACCAAGCACAAAAACAGATAGGCACAGGAAAAGTTTCTTTCCTCAGGCCATCTACCTCATGAACAGTTAAATATTCCCCTACTGTGCAATAAACGTGCAATACTTTCTCATACGCACTTGTACACAGCACCTTATAACCTGTATATTTACAACATATCTGTACATACATTCAACATCCAGATCTTTTTGACTAACTGCATCTCTGTTTAATGTTTATTGCCTTTTCTTTTCTTGTATTTAATTTTGTGTTGTCACTCGTCACTTTATGTACACTGAAAGCTTCTGTTGCCAAAACAAATTCCTTGTGTGTGTGAAGCACACTTGGCAATAAAACTGATTCTGATTCTGATTCTGATTCTGATATCACTGCATAAAGAAAGCTTTTTGGAAGATACGTGGGCTGATCATATAATAATATTTAGCTTTTCATCCTAATGTGAAACAAACCTTATAAAAGTTTGCGTAAAAAGGAAAAAAAAATCATCAAGAGTGCTTACACTAGTATTGGGGAACAAGTAAGCAACAGTACAAAAGGCAAGCATAATGGAGACAGCTGACTAGTCATGTGGGTGTAATGCTTCCTATGTAACAGTTTATTCGGCAAATGCATTTCCATTTTTTTAATATTCACATTGTGTGGTTTATTTATAAACTAATTTCGAGAGGATCACATGCTTATGATTGATCAAGGCTGGTCCCGCATCAGCTAACACATGATGCACCAATCAGATGAATCCAAACCCACTATAAATAACCTGAGTTTCCCACTTCAGTCATCTTTGTCTTGAAGAATCCCCCTTTCTACCTCTACTACTCCTCCGTTCCTAGATAGGGCGGCACAGCAGCCCAGTGGTTAGCACTGTTGCCTCACAGCAAGAATGTCACTGGTTCAAATCCTTACCAGGCCAGTCTACGTTTATGTGCAAAGTTTACATGTTCTCCATGTGCTTGCGTGGGTTTCCCCCTGGTTTCCTCCCACTGTCCAACCAGAGTTTCTCACCTCAGTCATCTTCATCTTGAAGAATCCCTCCTTCCACCCCTTCTTCTCCTCACTTTTCCAAGATAGGGTGACATAGCGGCCCAGTGGTTAGCTCTGTTGCCTCACAGCAAGAATGTCACTGGTTTAAAGCCTTACCAGGCCAGTTTACATGTTCTGCCTGTGCTTGCATGGGTTTTCCCGGAGTTCCCTGGTTTCCTACCATTGTCCAAAGACAACATGAGTAAATTGACTAATCCAGATTCATAGTCAGCTATATCTCATAACAATTCCTAACTTATTAGTCATAACAAGCAGAGAAATTCTTGAGACCTACCTGAGCTCAGACTCCCCTCTTGCCCTTCAAACAGGAGGTAGCCCCAGGCTCGAGGATCTTCTGAGCTCAGGGCTCTCTCTTGCTCCTGAACTCTTGAAATCCCTTTTTCCAACACCACCTCAAGTAAGCGTAAAAACCTTTTTGCAATTTAAGGAATTTTAATTAGAAATTTTTGCATTTTTATAACCATTTCACTAATGTGATACTTCAAAATGCACATTACCCTGGGTTATGGAAACCCAACTAGTGCTGTCAGACAAATGACGTAATGGGACAGCCCTGGCCTATTTTACCTCTTTGGCCTGCTCTGAAAGGGAACTCATACGGAAACATTGTGAGAGAGTTGATGTTACAGTATAGCAGCAGCGTTTTCTAGGAATCCATTTACGAACACACACCCACGTTCTGCTGGAAAGTACTGATCCATAATTTACACCTCACTGTCGCTTCACAGTTCTGACATCACTATCCGAGCAGAAGAGAAACACAAAGATGGGGCACAGTGTACCCAACCAAACAAACCACACACGCTCATTAAAACCAAGCACGGAGTCTATGTCAATCACTGCCATTCACACCTGTAATGCAATCTGGACAGTACACAAAGCCACACACAGAGCACCTGGATCATATGCAGCTATTCATATTCAGGAAAAAAGCATTATGTTTAACCTTGCATTATTTATGTGCTTCATCAAAGGGCACACATGCACACTTAGAGATGTGGATACAGACAGACGGGCAACACGACCACTTACACTCTAAATATAGCCCTGCCTCTCAATCCAGTGGGGACATCCAGTTCTTTGACAATCAATTGACAGAATATTCAGTGCTTCAAGCTTTGCAATTCAGATGAGATGGGCTCTCTGGAGGTTTCCAAACAAGAAAAAGCCCCCACCCCAATTATATACGCGTGTGTATGCATGCATGCATGCATGCATGCATGTATGTATGTGTATGTGTGTGTGTGTGTGTGTGTGTGTGTGTGTGTGTGTGTGTGTATGTATGTATGTGTATATATATATACACACACACACATACACAGTTGAAGTCAGAATTATATGAAGTCAGTAAATAATATTTTACCAGACACTTCTATACAGCTTAAAGTGACATTTAAAGGCTTAACTAGGTTAATTAGGTTAACTAGGCAGGTTAGTGTAATTAGGCAAGTTATTGTATAACGATAGTTTGTTCTGTAGACTATCGAAATAAAAATAGCCTAAAGCAGCTAATAATTTTGTCCTTAAAATTGTTTAAAAAAATTTAAACTGCTTTTATCCTAGTTGAAATAAAACAAATACAACTTTCTCCAAGAAAAAATATTATCAGACATACTGTGATTTTTTTTTGCTCTGTTAAACATCATTTGGGAAATATTTAAAAAAGAGAAAAAAAATATTCAAAGGGGGCTAATAATTCTGACTTCAACTGTATACACACACACACACACACACACACACACACACACACACACACACACACACACACACACACACACACACACAAATTATTAAAAAATATATTTTGCTTAAAGTGATCTTATCTTACATAATTCTTAGGATGAAAACGATGTTTCGATATGAGATTTACAAACAACAAAAAAAAAGATGTGCAATAATATTATATTTTAACAATTTTTTTCCCTAAAATAATAATACACCAAATATAGCAGGTATTTTTCTCTGCTAATTTAGTACTATTCTTTTTTTTAGGATAACATTTACCTTTTTAAATTGAATACATTCAAACTTACTTTTTTTAATTAATTTATGTAAAATCATTTAATAATAATACATAGATTACCACTATATACCTGTCGTTGCTAAAGCATGCTATTTTAAAATCCTCAAACAGCACACTTAACAGAACGTGCCAAACCACAGGGCTGTAATTTTGAAAGTGTGCATGTAAATAAGGGCAGCTGGTCAGCAGAGAAAGGGAGGACACATGGATATAAGCAGTCCCAGGGGAGAGGGGCGGCCCGTGGCCTGACATTCAGCCCAAATCACCCCTTCATGAGATATAGGCTGGAATTCAATACGGGTCAAGCCTGAATGTCAGCGCAGTGAAAGGTCAGCGGGGACATGTGCGCCTCATCACGCTCTTATCATTTGAGGACAACGCTGCATTTGCCTCAAACATTTACTAAAGCAATCTGGATCTGGAGAGGGCAAAGGTCAGGGAATCATTATTAACACGCATATTATGTTTTTTTTTTTTCACTGGGTGGAACATATACTTCACTTTCTCCATCTCTAATGTTTGCTCTATCGTCCTTTTATATGAAATAATATTATATATCTTATCGGAGTTGGGAATGGCAACACGGGATGCATTCATATTGTGGTGGCAGTAATGATGACTGATAAAATAGCTTTTCATGGCTCATGCTTTTTGGCATTTGTCAAAGTGTCTCAACTGGTGGGACACAAGCTGGAAATGTGTTGCATGTCTGTTCTGATCATAAACAAGGAGGGGAAAAGGTATAAACTAGTGTGTAACTAGAGTTAGATAGAATTATATTAAAACCCTATTATGGGTTTTTGAGAATGACCTTCCATCAGTGGTGTAGTCGGGGCTATATGCACGTATACTCAGTATGCCTACTTTTTTTCCATGAGCTGTTTGGGTATTACGGCTTTTAAGGATCAATAATTGCGTATACCCTCGGTATACTTACTTGTTTTTCTGATTAGACTTCCCTAATTTACGTGTATTCGTGTCCCCTTTAACTGTATACCAAATGTTGTTTTTTTTTTTACTTGAATCTTATTTGTTGCAATCGGTGCATTTTTGTTTAATTTGCGCCATTCCCCGTCCCCTGACGACCGCAGCAGCTGGGAGAAAATTTCCTAAGTTTTTCGATAATGACGCCAAGTCAACTAAATGATGTCTCGCTGAAACACTGAGGTAAATTTATTTTTAAAAAGCATGGGCATCGCTTTAGCCCCCTATAGTTCTATTCAGTGCCTCTAAATGTTTTGCGATTTCCTCATGAACTGTACACTACTAAATGATCACCTCAGTCCACTTTAAATTTGATATGAAAATGGCGGCAGACTTTCCGCTCCTCCGTTTTCAACTCGTTTTTTGTTTAATCAGCAAACCACAGTTTTGCAGAGTGAGAGCAGAAGGTGTGTTTATCTATAGATTGTTATAACATCTGCATATTTGCAGTTCTTTGCTATAGAAACACTTGTATCACATGTACCAATCGGGTTTCCCCATCTACTGTTTCCTCTGCGCTCCGCTCATCATCACAGCTGTTCCTCCAACAAAAATGCAACTCTTAACAAACATTTATTATCAATTAACTATGATTATAAAACACATTACAGTGCATGTGGCATTATATATCATACATTCATGCACAGGATTAAACAGTGACAGAACCACTCAGTGAATGTCCTCATTTTAACTGCATATCAGAGTGAGATCAGAGTGAAATATTGTGTTGTATCTTTGTTAAAAATTATTTACTATTATAACATAT
>CAIGQZ010032939.1:2952729-2970482 GCA_903798205.1 Danio tinwini
GCTAAGCATAAATCATTGAATAGGATTAGGCTATTAGCATCTCACTTTAAAATGAACCAATTTGTTTAAATATTTTTCCTTTTTTAATTGATAGTTCATTCACAAAAAGTAAAATTGTCATCCTTTACTCAACCTTTACTTGTTTCGAACCGGTTTGTCGTTTTTTTTATTTTGTTTAACACAAAAGAGGATATTTTGAAGAAAGCGGGACACCTGTAACCATTAACTTCCTTAGTATGTTTTTTCTTTCAATCGTTACAGGTAACTTATGTTAAAAAAATAAAAATAAAAAAAATAACACTGAGAACTGTGTACTGTGGTGTTAGTAACTACTATGAAGCGTGTTGAGCCGCCGCAGCGATCGGATCCTATACCAATGTAGAAGAAAAATCACTATTAATGTGCAATCATGACTTCAGTTAAATGAGAATCATTAGTAGGTTTAAATAGACATGCACTATATTTCCAAAAGTTTTGAGATATACCCTCCAAGTCATTGAATTTAGGTGTTCCAATCACTTCTTTAGCAATGGATGTATAAAATCAAGCATCTAAGATTGCTGATACTTCTACAAACATTTGTGAACGAATGGGTGGCTTTCGGGAATAGTTAATGGGTGGCTTTTCAGCTTAGTGAATTAAAGCGTGATATTGTGATAGGTTGCCACCTGTGCAAGAAATCCGTTCATGAAAATGTTCTCACTATTAAATATTTCTTGCTGATTAATATAAACTCTACACTGTAAAAGGTGATTAGTTACTTAAAGTGAGTAAACCAATTGCCTTAAAAGCAACAAGTTGACTTTACAAAAATAATATACGTAAACCCATTGTAACTTGGAACTGTTAAGTTATTAATTTTTATAATTATTGTACTCACTTTTAAAAATAAAAGTAAACATCACTTTTTTCAATACACCTTTATTATATTTGTTTTTTCCCCAGCTTTTCTGTATCTAGCAAAATGACATACAGTTAAATAGATCTGCTCTTCCAGACTCCAGTGTGTCCATAATTGTAGATTTTACATACTTAATGTAGTGCCAAATATGTAATATTGCAATAATTACAGTAACTACTTGAAAACAGACATGCTAAAATAGTCTGACACAGTAAAAAGGGATTAGTTGACTTGAAAAAGGTAGTACAACTTAAACAGTTGAAAAAGTCAACTTAACAGTTCCAAGTTACAATCGGTTTATTTTTGTAAAGTCAACTTTTAACTTCTTTTGCTTTTAAGGCAATTGGTTTATTCGCTTTAAGTAACTAATCACTTTTTACAATGTAACTAAACTCTAGAGCAGGATGACTCTTCCATTTGCTACATGACTGAGCCATGCCTGTCAACCCTCCCGTTTTTCTTCCTCCCAAATTGTACAATTCCATCCTGCTATCCTCGCGTAAAGGTATTTACCTGTATTTCTCATAATTTTTTTTTCTTTCTGTGAAGGGTGGCAATTAACATTAAAGTGCCTATCCTCCCAAACCATACCGCCTAACCCCCAGGGTGGTAAATGTGAATCTGTTCTGTGCTTTCATTTTATTTAGACATAAAAACACTTTGAAATAAAGTTCCCCTCCCATGCAATCCTAAAAACAGTCCCTTATTTTCACATTTCAATGTGGACAGGTATGGACTGACCACCAGTGAGTACCAGTGTACAATGCAAGATCTATTAAGACATGGATGAGTAGTTTGGTTTGGAGGAACTGAACTGGCTTGCAGAGTGGAAACTGCAAGACAAGCCTTCTCATTCAAAAGCAGTGCCTGACCTCAAAAATGTGCATCAAGGAAGAATGGACAAAAATTCCCAGCTGTTATAGCTGCAAATGGTGGACCAACTCTTTATTAAACCCTACAGATTAATACAGATTTGGATGTCATTTAAAGTTCATGTATGTACAGACAGATGTACCAAAACATTTAACAATATAGTGTATGTGAGACATGGCCTAGATTTCCAGAATATAATTGTAATATATTGTCGGCGCCAGTGGTGTAGTGGTTGGTGCGTCGACACATGCACTCTGGTGCTCACAACGACCCGAGTTTGATTCCCACCTTGCAGCCCTATGCCGATCCTTCCCCTCTCTCTGCTCCCCATGCTTTCCTGTCAATTCTCTCTACTGTCCTATCCATTGAAGGTGAAAATAGTTATATTATTGTAATATATTATAGAATATAAATAATCATTTAGATTTTAAGTATTTTCTGTTTTTGACATGTTTCATAGTATTGACTGATTATTTATACCATACTGTAAATATAATAGTATTTACTACTAGAGTAGAACTAATGAACCATGTCTATAATTGGGATATTTTGCTTAATGTGTTGCCTTTTTTCTGCCTTACTGCAAGATGAAACTGAAGCGCTGATTTTGTGTTGATTTAGAAAATCTGACTAATGGAGTTAAAATCAAGTAACATGAAAAACAGATGAGCATAAGGTCTTACTGATATCTGCAAGCATTATGAGATTAGCCATAATATTTGATAAACAAACATGGAAGCGTCTGTATGATTCTATGAACTGCAGACGTTACATTTCTGAGGATTCAGTGGGGTTTCGTGCACATTTAGACCTGGATTATTCATCGTATCTTGTCTATCAAGCACACTGACAGTTCTTCTTGGACCCTTTGGCTTTCAGTTGTCATTGTTTCCTCATTTCTCCAAACTATTTTGCTCTTTAATTAATAAGGAACATCATAAGCCAAAGAGAGAACACTGTGTTCTGTGGATCAGTTGACTGGAACCAGTATTTTTTTAATGGAACAGTATTGTTGGGAAAGGGTCGTGTGGACCCTTTGTGCAAATCTAGCCTGATCTAATTAAAACCACTAAAAGAGGAAAACAGACTTTCTTCAACTAGCTTGTTTTCAACCAATGCCACTGAGCTTTATTGTGTGCATATGTGCAAAACTAACCTGGCCAAATGATGGGTGATTGCCAACCTGCATATGGTTGACATGGATTTAAATATTTTGCCAATTTTCCCAAATGCACTTCAACATCTTCTGAGAAACGCTTCAGCATGTCTTTGGCAATGCCGCAGTCCCTCACAAACAAACACCAACATATGATCCTTGGTTTGGTCCAAGTTCATGCTCTTTACGAGTAATTGAATTCCTATGGGAGCACAAGGACCGATGATTAAAAGCGCTAGCCCATAATCCTCTAACAAACACATCTCAGCTGTTTTTCTGCATGTTCCTGGAAATCCTTCAGAACATTTGAGGACATCAAAAAGCTCCAAGAGGCGTATCAAACCAGGTTGTGGCAGGCCAAGCCTAGAGAATCCTGATAATTTAAAGGTTTTATAGGCTGATCTGACACCCTGAGTGACTCTTAAACCTATATTAGCTTACAGCCAAGAAGCAGGAGGACGCCTGAGGTAAAGTGAACAACAGAGTTCAAGGATAACAACAAGTGCCTCGTGATAACAGCCACACACGCTAGTGCTGTATATACAAGGGATGGACATTGTTTACTCGAGTGCCCGACAGATAAATAAGTACAGTATAGAATAAGTTAATGCCTATGCTGTTTTTTGTTATGCTTTTATTTTAAGTTTTTATTTTGGTTTTTGGTTTTGGTATTTTATTTTGGTTGATAATACAATACTAAATATATTTTACTGTGCTTTTGTCAGCCTTTGACTTGTTGCTATGATGTTAGAGAAATTCTGATACCAATTTCGTTACCTGGACCCAGGGTCTTGGCCGATACCTTGTACTGATTCGGTACTGTACATGTGTGTGTATTTGCGTATGGGTGTGTGTGTGTGTGTGTGTGTATGTATGTATGTATGTATGTATGTATGTATGTATGTATATATATATTAAGGGTGTAACAATATGCATATTCGTATTGAACCGTTCGGTACGAGACTTTCGGTTCGGTATGCATTACTAACCGAACTATTCAGACAAATTTCTAAAAATATAAAAGAGAATAAGTGTACAGAATATAATGTTTTCAGTGCAACAACACTCAAAAAGGCATCCCAAACGTGACCCTGGACGTGACAAGCAACATGCTGCCTTCCCCACCCACCTCCAAACACTACTCCAGTCAGGGACACGCTGCACTAGCTCACAAAATGGCTAGTAACATTAATGTAATCCTCCTTTAACCAACAGCGGGTCTGGCGTTTGGGAGCACTTTGATTTCCCTGTAAGTTATGAGGGTGATGGCAAGAGGGTGGTGGATAAACAATGACATCTGCTATGACAGTAAGCTTTTTTAGCAGAAATATTTGAACATGTCAACTCGTTTACTACTGTTTTCATCCAAAAATGTGAATGAACTTTATGCGCAATACTGGATTATTGCATAAATGACGTGCAAATAAAGCAGCGTTTGCATCCAACGAGTCAAAGCGAACAAAACCGTTACTTCCTGATTGACTGGCGCCAAATATCAACAGTAAAAACTGAATTTTCTGCAGTAGGAAAAGCTGCGTCAATCTTTTCTTCATCTAATAAATGACTTGTGCCTTAGAAGGCAATCCTGACACACAGTGAATGAGCAGTGGCGTTTGAAGGTGTCAGACGCGGAGCACAGACACTCTTGATTTTGGAGGTCATTAATAATATATTAACACTAATATATATTTTATCCCAGTCCCAAGTAGTGGACATACTGCTAGTATATTTTTATTTCTTTTTCACTGCTCTTAACAGTGGTACTGTTGTCAATACTCTATTGCTGCGTCCGAAATAGCATACTTCCATAATATATAGTACGCTATAAACAGTATGCAAGCCGAGTAGTATGTCCGAATTCATAGAATTCAAAAAACAGTATGGTAAAAGTACCCGGATGACCTACTACTTCCGGCGAGATTTTGAAGTGTGCATTCGATGGACTGTATGCTATCTTATAATGCCACGTGAGAGAATTCATTTACTGGAGTGGAGCGACGCAACTGATGCGGGTAGGTCACGTGATGATGACAATTGCAGCATGTAGTACATCCGAGTTCCATTCTTATTACTCGCATTCATACTACATAGAACATACTTTCCAAACGGTCATGTAGTAAATTCAAATATAGTACCTACATTTTGGAGAATAGTTGCGTTTTACACCCTCTACGACCCAGACTGTTCAATAAACGGTGCTACTGCTACTCAAAATAAATGTGTTTTTATAGTTATCAGTGTAATTTAAATGGCCTGAAAGCTCATGCAGTTACTCTGATTTTATTAATGATATCTCCGTTTTAATTAAATACTAGTGGTCATTGTTTACACACCGTTTCCTCTGTCCATATGTGCAACACATGTGAACATTTGTTTGTGGTTGAAACATAAGAGCAAGAGGCATCAATTCAGTGCAGAGATGTGGCTGTGTTCAACGCTCCCTGTAAAGCATGATTCAGCAGGCAACAATGAACATCTCAGCATGAGGACTAAGTCCATAAAGAGCCTTCATGTGAAAGGAAAGTCAATGAGCAAAACTTGTCTAACGAAAGAAGGCAGAAAGTGAAGAGACTGATTGAATGAGGGATCAAGAAAAGAATAGGTTTGCTATGTACGCAGCAACGAAACAAGAGCCAGTGGTGAGAAATGGGGATATTCAATAAAAACTGCAGCTCGTTTTCAAGTGAACAATGGCTGACTTTAGTTCTAACTGTTTGAAGAGCTTGCTCCATTACATGCTAACTGTACTTGAGATTATCAATAGTTCACCCAATATCAAACTCTACCACCAGTTACAACCCAAAATATGTGCTTTCCTGAAGTAACATTGACACATTGTTTAGGCGTTCCATTTTGTTTATTTCATTTGATTACATAAGGTATGAAAAGTTTAAATTGTACTGTTTTTTAGCATACCTCCTTATGCTCATTCAAGTTTATTCGGTGCTCTAACTAGTTGGAAAACTGATTGGTCAATGTGCTGTTTGAACTTAGAAGCTTAGATTAAAATACTAATCAACAATTACATTTTTATTGTTGATGAAGTCAATTAATCTTACAGTATTACTAGAAACACTATTTGAGTGTTCACACTGACAAAAAGAACCATTGTGCAAATGAAAAAATTATGGTGGTTTTCATTTTGGATGAACTATTTCTTTAATAATTTATACACTGACCGCATCTTTCCTGCCACTTCCTAAATGTTGCAAGAGCTGCAGTTTCCTTCAAAAGTATGGGAAGCAAAAAAGGAAAACGTAAAAGACAGGAATTGCGAGGTGAAGGGCAGTGAGGTACTGTGCTATAGACCAGACTCACCCCATCCCTACACAGGCCTGAGGGCTCATTCAGCCCCTCAGCCTACAGCGCTGCCCCTGCACCGAAGGGCGAGAAGTTGAGATGACTTCTCTGGAAAAGAGGGAAAAAAAAAGACAGACAGAGAAAACATTCAAAACGCATATATATATATATAGCATATCATTCATTCTGTTCACTGCATGGAACTATGTGGTACAGTACACGTGATTACCTGGAGCAGATGTACAGATGTTACTGAAAGCCAAGAAAGCTTACATAAAAAGACTGAATGGTTTGACGTTAAGAGTACAAGGTTTCTTTGATTCATACTGCACAAAGATCAGCAACGTGATTTTAAACTCTGGGCTTTTAGCAAATAATAAATTAATTATTTATTAAATATAAAGGACCCCAAACATTCTGCATACCAATTATACATTCTCTGTCAAAAATGAAAATTCTGTCAATAGTTATACAGCCTCATGCTGTTCCAGACCCCTAAGACCTTTGTTTATCTTCAGTCATTCTAGCCTGATCTCATGAGGAACCGTAACTATTTTACGTTTTGTCAGTTTAGTGAATTCAGTCGTATGAGTTCAGTCGTACGAAAATATACGATTTCAAAAAGGAGGCGTGGCACCCAACCTTGCCCCTAATCCCAAACATCATTGGGGGATAAGCTAATCATACAAAACTGTACAAATTTATGTACGAGTTAGCCACTAAAACAAAAAAGTTACGAATTGCTGTGAGATAGTGTTGGTCTTTCAGTTCAGTCCAGAAAGGTACAAAAAAAACAGCACATGTGTCTTTAGTGGTTCAATAGTTTGAGAAGCAACTGTTGAATAATAATATATTTTTTTTGCACACAAAAGTATGAAATCCAAATATTATATATCTATTAAAATAAGTTGAAAACTATATGATCTGTTTTGAGGTTGTTGTTTTTTTGGTATTTTTCTAGACTGTGAGTTAAGATTGTTGCTGTGTACAGAGGATGAGGGAGCTCTCGGATTTCACCTAAAATTATCTTCATTTGTATTTTGAAGATGAACAAAGGTCTCTGGGGTTTAAAACAACATAAGGGTACATAAGTCATAACATAATTTACATTTTTGGGTGAAATAACCTTTTAATGGGAGTTGGGAGATGCTTCAGTGCATTTTGTATGCTGATACCTTGTGAATGGGGGGTGGGTTTGATACGGCATCATTGGTAAATTTTCCACAGATGAAAATAAGTTTATTATGCAATTTGGTGGTATTAAAACCAACAATACAGTGAACATCTGAACCACACAGGCACCTTGCATCTTTAAAATAGATGGTACTGGATTTGACATGCAAGTAATTCAGGGTCAGTCACACATTTTAAAGCCTTTTTTTAAGTGTCCAAACGCTTTTTGAGGTCACCGTTTTTACAGTAATTTCTGTGTCTGATCTGAGGCTTCTCCACATGTCACTCCGTATCTACAGGACAGCGTGATACACAGCAGCTCTGTCAGAAGAGATGGCCTCTTTAGACCTTATCACTTTCAGACATGGAGCAAGAATACTCCATTACCAGAGCGCCTGTCCGGGAACACTTCATTCCTCCTGCTGTCATTTTCAAAGCAATCTTCTGCACCCGCCGGATCTGAATGCTGATAAGGCCAGATTGTGCTCGCCTCATTCTCGCTCCCAATCGCAATCTCCGGCAAAAACCAAGCTGATCAATAATTAAACATCATGATCTTCCGCATGTTATGGGACGCTGCGATGTGGATCAATAAGAAGCGGATGAGCCAGACGAGAGGAGGAGTAAGATACAGAGAGCAGAGACAGGGAAATATGAAGCAGGCGTGTGCTAATACATGTTAAGGGGCATTAAAAGGCTGTTTCCTGCTTCCGAGTGCCATAAGGACATTAAGAGGTAGAGCGTCCCTCTGAGGATGACCTCTGCTGGGTTTACGTTTGAGTGATGGGAGCACATCGACACTGCCATCTGTTTTTTACTCAAGTCAGACACAAAAAAACATTTTTTTATCTGTGAATCCACATTAAGATAGAACATGTTTAAAGTTACTGCTATTAAGAGGCTTGATTGTACATGCCTGTAGTATGTAGAAAAGATTAAACCAAATTTATTTAAAGCATCAAAGCAAGTTAATATAGAAGATACTTACCAGAGAATACATCAATTACAATAACGGTGCTTGAACATTTAGCAACAAAACATCATTAATTATCTGACATGCGTGCAAAGGTACAAGGTTATTAATCAGAGTAAGATCTACAATCCCAAATGTAAAATTGAAAATGGAGATATACAAATCTACTCATATAAAATTATTGATATAAAAAAGAAACTAATTTTAATTATTGGATTAGGATTCAATTGTATTTGTTAATTCACAGTGCCTTTTTAAATCTTCTCTACAACATTAGTAATGCAATTTATCACCACAAATTCAGCTGTTACATATAAACAAATGCACATACCATCTGTTAACAACCTCTCAACTCACAGTAGCTCTTTCTTTAAAAGTTTATAAGTAAAGGCTATAGTCAATGGCTTGCCATGTATTTAAGAAATATAAATGCACAGCACATAGGCAAAGAACTGCCAGATGTGAAGCGAAGGGTGGTTGTCTCTGTGAAGTTCCTGCTTATTCTGTGAAGTTATAGACAAATTAAAGTAGTACAGTGGTCCCTCAATATTCGCAGTAGTTACGTTCTAAAAAATAACCCTCAATAGGCGAAATCAGCGAAGTATTCAGCTTTATTTTTTACAATTATTATAGATGTTTTAAGGCTATAAAACCCCTCACTACACACTTCATACACTTTTCTCAGACAGGCATTAACATTTTCACACATTTCTCTCTTGTTTAAACACTCAAAGTTCAAACATCCGTAGAAAAATAAGTCCAGTATTATAGAATGAAACCAAAACCATTTGATCTTCATTTGTTTATTCTGTAATAGTGCCCTACAGCCACATAACACAATGCGCTGTAGAAAAAAGCATGTAATATGGCACAAAAAAAATCTGCGAAACTTCGAAGCTGTGAAAAGTGAGCCGCGTTATAGCAAGGAACCACTGTACTGCTCATTGCAGCGCAATATTTGACCAGATTTTCTTTTGTTACATCACCTTGAATCTTGCTTTGAACTAGACACATGGCTAGAGAGACTATGTGTGCTGGTAAATGACACAAGCATATAAAATAGCTCATAGTGACATGTATTAGCTACCTATTTGCAATTTTTTGAGCATATTGCCATGGTGATTGATCCCCATTGGCTCTTTGGTGAAGCATACTGTACATCAATGTCCTCAATCATACAGAAAAATAAAGACTCCGGCAACTGTCAAAGAGTTACTGTGGTTACTACTAATGTTTGAGGGTAGCACATTTACTTTAAAACAATTTTATGCACACTTTCCAGTCAATAGGAATCAAGAATTGCAACAGACCATAGAATAAGCTATACTAAATCAATTGACTGTTGTGTAATACATTTTATTTATAAACAACAGATATTTAAATTATAACTTTGTGCTTTGACCAAAAAAAACCCCTAAATTGTTAAAGTGATTCAGTTAACAGTTATCAATTTGTACATGTTTATTAGACCAAGGCTAATTTCACATTAGCTCTTTTGGTCCACACCCGGGTTCTTTTGACGTCACAGCACGGTTCGTTTAGCTAATGTGAACTATGTTTTCTGAACTCGGGTGTGCACTCACAAACCATAGCCGAGTCCGTCTGAAAAAGAGTGGTCTGGGATAAGGTTCACACAAACTCTGGTCCGGTTCCCCTCTGATATGAAAGCAATCATACAAAATAACGAAATTGAACACCAACTGTACAGCAAACTTCACGTATGTAGGTCTGTGTATCACCTAACGTTACCTTGGTGACAAGCGGGACTAACCCAGTGCAAATACAGTGATAATAGCCCCTTTCAACACAGCGATACTGGTAAATATCCAGACAATTTCCGGAACGACTTTACAGGTAAAAAAAAAAGAAAAAAAAAGGTGTTTACACAGGCAAGAGCGTTCCGTAATTTTTCCAGAATAGACCATTCACACATTTATTCCAAAATACCGGTAAATTCAGACATCATTAACCAGAAATGACCTATTAATGACAGGGCTTGTATTTATAAACATAGAAGGGGTCTGACTTTTCTTGATTTCACTTTTATTTAAAACTTTAGCATTCATGCAGCTGCTTTTGTCTCAGAAGCATCCAAAGGCATAAACGTGATCCGCAGCTAATGTTTACACATTTGACTACATTACAAATTATGTGGATGGATAAGTATTGTGAACAACTTATATCAAAACATATGGAGGAACACTTTCAAATGTCGAGATGTACATAATATGTGTGTGTGCTGGCGCTCACCAAGCAGAGCTTGAAGGTAAACAAACGGCGGTTTACCATAAGCATTTTATAGAATTTTTTTTTCCACAGTTGGCATTAAGAAGGAACATATAAACATTATCTGACCAAAAACTAGCAGCTAAATGTGTTTGGAAAGGTATCCAAAGGCTTTTATTTTTAATAAACAGCGAGCATGTGAATGCGTTTGTATGTTCTGATTGGCTGGATTAGATGTCTCACGTCAGCATGTTTTAAGCATGAACGTGCTCTTTCCGGCAATCTTCCTTCTGTGGTAATGTTACAATGTTACTTCTCTTTCCAGAAAACTGCCGAAACGAATTTACGGGAATTTTTTAAAAAGGGCTTGTTCACACATCTGACCTTTTCAGAAAATTGCCGGTAATTTCCCAGAAAGGTCTATATGTGTGAAAGGGGCTAAAGTCTGCTTGTCTCCTCCAAAAACAACTTCTGCAAGCATTGCATTATATTCTGAACGTTTTTAATATTTTTGCGGCAAGATGTAAGTCATTCTCTGCAAGTCAAAAACCAAAAGATTCAGTAGAAGCAGAACGACTGCAATGTGCAAATGTCTTTTCATTTTGACGCATTGGCTTCCGTGGTCGTCCATCACCTAGCAACAGCTGTACACAGCAACAGCAGCTTGATGACACAAGCGTACCGGGGTTCAGTAGGGTATGTAATACAGGTATGTTTACAACCTGCTTTAGCACACCTGCATGCAAATAAATCTTAATAGCCTGATTAGCTTTTTCCAGTCAGTTTAGTGAGGGTCCTCACCACTTAACTCGACATTGTAATTTCTTGCCATTCAAATGAAGTTGCTCAAACCAAAATCAAATCCAACCTGTTTTCTTACACAGAAGGTGTTCTGTCATTTGAGGCCACATTGATTAAAACGTCAAGACTAAGATGTGGGAAAAGCTTTAGCATTGTTTTTTGTAATGTTTTATTATGACAGCTTATCTGGCACCGCGTGGCGAATCTGAAACGTCAGTGTTAAGTTACCAGAGTATTGGTAGTGAGTGATTACATACTCTAGTTGATGTGGTTTAAAAGGTTAGTGTCTAGTTTCAGAGAGCCATAGCATGTAGCTCACTTCCCTCTGTAGGGGACAATTCTGTTGCTGTGAATATTTCATTGTGCATTTAAATAATTAAAGATTTTTATTTAGGGTGCGGGGGGAGGCTCCGCATCTGAACAACAACGTAATTAAAGATATCTGTAGACCAGCATCTATACGTCTTTCTTTATTTACATCCACTTCCTGGTTTCCATGCAGTCGTGTGACCTTGACCCCTATCATGTGACACAGGCAGGAAACCGAGGACAGAATGGGATCCGGTAACCAGAGAGCCTGTGACATCCAGTGCTTCTTGAGGTACAAAGCATCTCGGGTGTCACTAGTGAAATGCAAAGTGCTTAATCTACCCTGTTAGCCTCCTAAAATGCAAATCTACATTTCAGTACATGCTTGAGACTTTGAGGTGGAATAATGTGACAGTTTGGTCTGGCTGACGTAAAACAATACTAGATTACCGTCTTTAAATCAATGAAGACGTCTGCACTGGAGATACTTAATGTAGCATTGTTGAGATGTGATGCCTGTTTAACTGCCAACAGCTTTTGGGAAGGCAATAATGTTGCATAATAATACTTTGGATGACAAAATTTGCTCAAAATCCATTCGAAATGATACGTTCATTTGCAGTTACCTCACTATTTGGCACTCAAGAACGAGCAAAATAACTAGCTCTCTTTTAGTATCAAAAGAGTTGTTATCTAAACAGTACAGTTCTTTTTTTTGTGATGATATTGTCTGCTGGGCACTGTATGTGTTATGCAGAGGGTAAGATATCAACAGTGTGATCTGAGGGACTATTATTATTATTGTTACAACTAAGGGGTTATTATTTTAACAGTAAGCCACTGTAACTAGACATAAATTATGTGGTCTTATACCACATAAGAAATAATGAAGGCCATTTGTAAAGTTTTAATATGTGCAAGGTATAAAAAAGCACAAATAATAATGGTCTGCTTTGGTTGGTTTAGTCATAGAAGAAATCAAATTCATTGTTAAAGTACATACAGAAGAGTGCATTAGTGCTCATTCACCATATTTTATGAAGTATTTACCTTCCATTCTCTTTGTAATAGGGATTTAGCATTATAACCTATTGGAGCAATCCAACCAGCTCTGAGGTGAACTGCAACATTACAAAGTAAGATCTGAAGCAAACAATTGTATAAGAAAAGACACGTACAAGCACAAGTATTTAACAGCTTCAAAAAGGGGAGGGAATACAATACTATGAAGCATTGCGACTTAATCTTTGCGACAAGGACATCAACAATTGGAGAGATACAGCTAAAGATATTAATAGAATATAAATATTTAAGTATTTTGATATTATAGATTGGCTCAGTCATGACTTTTAGGTAATTTGCTACAGAGAGCTAAAGATCTTTTGGCGAATTTTACTTGTTGCGACTGTGTTGGAATTTTTGTGTATGGCATCATGGGTAATGTAGTTATTCTGCTATTAAACACTTGTTTATAGATGGGTGCAACAAAAATAAATACAACTGATTAAAACCATATTGTTAAAGTACTACTTAAAGGAGTAAACAGGACTGTTCAATAGCATGTTGTTTCTCAATGGTGTTTTGCCAGTAAACCTGAAATTTTGTTCGGACATTTTTGTAAGACCTGCACCAGTGCAGGATGGACTATGGATTTAACATTCATTACTATAATGACATGATCCTGGATTTTATTTTTTATTTTTTTGCTTGGGCCAGAACTTCATTGGAAAGCATAATGCTGAGGCTATTTCAGCAGTAGAACATCTGTATAATCAGAGAGAGAGGGACCCCAGGTCTCCACTTAGGAACCCTTTGGATTGTTTTGCACTTAATAACAGGCACACACAAGTTTACAAGTGCTTGTTCCACTTTACGGAAGAGCACCTCAAGGCTAAAGTGTTATACATATTCATAAATCATTTCAGGTCAGCATGAGTTTCATAATGTGGGGCCCTCAGTAGGGGACCACCAATTACATAAAGAGAGTGACAGGTGCACTGTGGTGGTCTCTCGCTTTCAATTATTATGAAAGCACATTTCCATTACAAGAACTCGCATATGACTTGGTGAGTAAAGCTGAGAGATTATGCAGACTATTATTAACTATTATGAAAATGGGAAAAAAATGGCAGAGATCGATCTCTTCTCTATAAACCTTGAGATGTCTTCGTCTACAATGATGCCTTGTAAGAAAGTGAAAATTGTTGTTGAGACTACGGATAAAGTAGCTTTAACACTTGTTGTATTTATATTTTAGCACGCAAACATTTGGACAAAAAAATCCAGACTCCGTGTGCAATGAATCTTTCTGCATTTCTTCCATTGAAAATACTAGAACATGTTTTTTTACTCATATAAAGCACATCTGAACAGAAGCATCAACAGCTTTCTTTGTGCGTCACACAAAGACTCCGCCGACTACGGATATTGCACAATTAGCATTATCGCAATAATACAGTAATATTTACAATATATGTACAGTAACACAGATGTGTGATTAATTGCATTATTTTATACATCGGTTGTTTATCTAAATTTGCCTTACTATCTGTTTCCCCACTTTTTGATGAATATAGAGGAAAATAACAACAGCCAATCAGAATATCTGCTGAGGTTTTTACTCATTCATATTATTTTAGAGACTAAAGTGCTGTCCCAAATTCTCAGGGGTAAATTTTGAAGCCCTTCCCCATAACCCTCGATTGTAAGGGCCAAGGGGAAGGGGTAGGTGTACAAAAATTGAATTGGGATTGGGCCTTCATGTTTGCACCTTGACACAGTTTTTTAGTCTGAATTAGATCCTGAAAATATATTTTTATAAAAAATTATAATTATAATATTAATATTAATAAATATTATAATAAATGCATGACTTAACAACATACTGTAGCTAATAAGAATTGCATTTTTTTCTAGGGAAATAACCTAACCTTGACCCACTCAAATGCTTTCCACTATCTGAGACTCAGTGATCTAAATGTTGTTTTGGGCAAAGTTGATGTGGTATTTGGTGTATAAATGGTATTTTCTTAAAACCGATAAATCTGGAATTATTTTCAACTTTTATGCAGACTCTTGGTTGAGATTGCATTTTTGCAGTCTACATAGGCATCTCGCTAGGTTTTTCATTCAGATGATGATACGTGGATCTCTACTAAAGCACACAAGCTTATGAAAACGAGGATTTGACTGCCATAAATCCAAGAATTCTCTCTTTGTTGTCAGCAGGTGACAGTGCCATATATCTGTCCCCAATCCCATCATGCTAACAGATGGCGTCTGCTCTGACTATCGCTGTGCGTATGTGCACGTGCACGCTTATATTTTCTTTTTTTCACACATATCTTCCAACCTCATATCCTGTGTGTTTGGCCGCGGGATCCTAATACGGTCTTCCGGTTGAGTGATTGACAGTCACATACAATGCATACTGTTCATGCCATGCCATGGATGTCACGGTCAGACCTATCTATAAGCTAGACATTTATGAAGATTCAGTCTTGATTCATTGGAGCTTTTTATCTGGCAGCCGCTGGCAATCATCTGTGTATTATTTACAGTCAAGGTCATATATATAATTTGATCCAAGATTATGTAAAGAGAGATGTCAAATGAAAAGAGTGCACCACAAAGCACACGTAAATGTGCCACCTTTAACTATATCTACATGTCTATTCTGAGATTTGATTTATGAACAGGTGTTTTGGATTCTTAATTCTAGAACTTATACTTATAAATAGGGGCGTACTACTTACAGTAAAAGTTTCATTTAAACAAAACAGTGTTATAAAAGAGTTTGGTTACCGAATATCATTAGGAGTAGAAAGATACTATATTTAACCCTTGGGTACTGCTGGGCATGCTTTTCGTCCACTCTGGGGTAATTTTGAGTCTTAATTTGGCCACAATTTTCTCTTTGTTTCAGCAAATGGAATAATTTTTGGTGACAAACTTTTTTTGCACATTTTGGGTAAATACTTTGAACATTGTAAAAAATAAAAATAAATAAATAAATAAATCATCAATACCGTCTGATACAAGTTACACGTTTTACCTCTTCCTAACTGGAATATATACACACACATCGGCCATTTTATTAGGTACACATGTACAACCGCTTTTTAACGCAAATTTCTAATCAGCCAATCAACTTGCAATTTTTTAAAACCGAGCATCTGAATAGTGAAGAAAGGTGATTTAAGTGACTTTGAACGTGGCATAGTTGTTGGTGCCAGATGGGCTGGTCTGAGTATTTTAGAAACTGCTGATCTACTGGGATTTTCACGCACAACCATCTTTACAGTTTACAGAGAATGGTCTGAAAAAGAAAATATCCAGTGAGCAGCAGTTCTGTGGGCACAAAGGCCTTGTTGATGCCAGAGGTCAGAGGAGAATAGTCACTCGTTACAACTAAGGTATGCAGAAGTACGGAGACCCAGAAGGGACGTGATGGTGGGGGAAAAAAATGGGTGGAAGAAAAAAAACGGTGGGAGAAAAAAAACGGAGTGATAGGAAAATATATGTTTTTAAAGTTTTGCGTTCCCTTGCAAAGATGTTTTGAGTTATCTCGCAAAACTGTTGTTCCACAAACACTTCCTGTTCACTACATACAACCCTCCCATTTGTGCCAGGATTCTCCCATATTTTACCATTCTATCCCACTATCCTATCATTACGTATTTTCCTGTATTTCTGATATATTTTTAATTTTGAAAGCATGCTGAAATCAATATAAAAATGTCTGCATTCATGTTCTTTTTCCATTAAGCTGTGCGTTGATTATTGGCCTTCCTATGCATTCGAGCACTTCTATGAATTCAAGCATTCCAGTACTTCAGTAATTGTTTGTGCTCATTCAAGAGAAAATTTGTTGTGTTTAAAATAAAACACACAGGACGGACATGTTTACATATTAAGTGTATGTAACAGAAGGTGATTTGGGATCAGTGTATCATATGAAGCGCACCCGTCAGTCAGCACTTATACATACATTCACTGATTCAGAAGTTGCATATGAAAAGCAATGCTCAATGCACAGCGTTAATGAATAGAAAGTGAATGCAGACATTTTTTTATATTAATTTTAATGTGCATTCAAAATAAAAAAATATGGGAAAATATTTAATGATAGGATGATAGCTGGATAGAAGAATCCTGGCAAAAAACGATAGGGTTGACATGTATGAAGTGAACAGGAAGTGTTTGCCAAACAACACTTTTGCGAGGGAACGCAAAACATCTTTGCATTCTCTTGCAAAACGTATTTGTCGAGATAACGCAAAAACGTATATAGATCTTCCTATCACTGTTTTTTTTTTTTTCTTACACCCATTTTTTTCCCCACCATCACGTCCCTTCCGGGTTTCTGTACAGGAAAGAATCTCTAAAAGCACAACACGTCGAACCTTGAGGCAGATGGGCTACAGCAACAGAAGACCACACCGGATGCCACTCCTGTCAGCTAAGAACAGGAAACTGATGCTACTCTCAAATTGGATAATAGGAATAGAGATGGGGAAAATGCTGCCTGGTCTGATGAGTCTCGATTTCTGCTGCAACATTCAGAATTTGGCATTAAACAACAAGTCATGTTCATGAAAATCCCTCAGCTTCAGTACTGTAGATCAATTTGAATGTCTAACTGTAGTGTTCAGTTAGAGCAGCCGAGACTGCTAGTGGTTTTGCGGTAGAAAGCTCTTGGAGCAGCTCATTAAGTTTTGATATTTAGTGAGGGTAACCCTGCTTTCAGGACACACAGTGAGCTGCTAAGAGGCACAGAGGGCACACGCTGATGCCTTGGGTCTGTTCCTGCTCCGAGGCGCAGCGCCACCAGCTCCTCTCCTCTAATGCATCTCTGAACATGATCTGCAGATACGCCTTCACTCATTTCATTTGGCAGAGTGCTGAGTCCGGTACGACATGGGACCCGCTCTCACTTTCATTACCCATGATTACATCTGCCATTTGGGGTCACTGGAGCCCTAGATGACAGACGTGTGTGTGTGTGTGTGTGTGTGTGTGTGTGTGTGTGTGTGTGTGTG
>CAIGQZ010032939.1:2975862-2989869 GCA_903798205.1 Danio tinwini
TTATTATTATTTTTTTTTGGTTCTTTTTGAAAAAATATAAACATACAATTTATTTGAAATAAAATATTTGGTAAGAATTTGACGTGTCCTTCGTGAATAAAGGTTTTGAATAGTACTGCATCACAGTTTGCACTAAAATGAAGCATTTCATGACATAAAACAATAGGAATACATTTTTAAACTACATTCAATAAAAATACTATTCTTTTTAATTATAGTATTACAGGGCTGCAACAACGGATCAATTAAAATTAATTACTAAAAGTGTTGGCAATGAATTTCATAATCAATTCATCATGTTGCGCTATGTGCACATCTTTGATTATAAAAAAAAAACTTCAGTTGAGCGCAAAGCAGAGTGAACGCACTCTGCCTCTCTCGCAAACTGATACCAGTAGAGTTTGCCGCCTCATAGACAGGACGGAGCGAAAAAAAAAAAAAAAAAGATAAATGGCAAGGAAGGAAGCAACAGCAATGTACATCATTACAGAATCCTGCTTTTGTTCCGTTTTGAAGGAAGGTAATGTGCTTGGTGTTTACGTGTTATCCAGCTTGACAAGTATGATGTGAAAAATTCTAACTGAGCTTTGGTGCGTTGGCTGGTGCTGAGGCAGAGAAAGATGTGTCATATTATCACAATTAAGCTATATTATGTTTTGCTTTTATGAATGAGGCCAAGGCGTGGCCACAAGTAAACATGGTAATGCCCATCTCACGTTATTGATCACAATCAAGTTCATTTATACCATCTTTTAAACAACAAAAAACACTCATTTACACGTTTTTGTGAATTGGAATATCAGGTAGTTGATGACATGATGGTAATATTTTGTATTAAAACGGAAAAGCATAATAAAAGTGATGCATCTGTTATACAGCGCTGCTGTGTCACATTACAAACATGACGTGTCACGGTGGTATAGTTACTTTGCATTGCAAGACTAAAGACATGTTTTTATTCACTCCCCTTTTTTGGATCATTCATTTTTCCATCTGTTGTCATGTATAGCTACACTGCAAAAAAGCTTTTCTAACTTAGTAATTTCGTCTTGTCTCCAATCCAAATATCTAAAAAATCTTAAATCAAAAACAGACAAGAAAAAGGGCATGAGAAAATTAAGTGCTTCAAACGTCTTTTTGAGATTATATCTCATTAAGGTAATTTTTCTTACCTCATTGGCAAAGAATTTAGCTTGTTTTAAGCAAACAATCACTTAATTTTGAGGTGTTTTTTCAGAAAACAAGACACTATTTATTATGCTATTTCATGTGTCTATATGTATCTTGATTAAATTAATATTTTTTTTGATATTTGGATTGAAAACAGGAAAAAAACTACCAAGTTATTTTATTATTATTATTATTATTATTATTATTATTATAACATCTCAGGCATGTTCAAAGACATGTTTGTGCACTCTTTGAATAAACGGTTGGAAATTAATGCTTTTTTTTAAATCCAATCATCAAAAAAAATTAGACATATTATTCGATTATTAAAATAATCGTTAGTTGCAGCTAGGGCTGGACGATATGGCAAAAAATTTGATCACGGTATATTTCTTAATTCGGTCGATACAATATAATTCCAATATCGATATAGACAATATTAAAAAGACAGGAAAAAAAAAACTGCCAAGAATGCACACAATGGATGCCTAAACCTACAAATGTCTGCAAACTAAATTTGCAAAGTTTATAACTTTTTATTTTTATAAAAACAGTATTAATGTTTAAATTAATGTTACAAATTAATTATTTGTATTTAGCCTTTACGAACAAGAAATAAACAATCAAATAAATAAAACTATCTGACTCAGCCCTATAATATTGTCACAATTTTTGTTTTTACTATATATATTTTTATACAACAGTTCTGTCTCGTTCTCAAATATGATTGCCTGATAGCTGTGCAATATTCTGCAATATCAGCACTCATACTTCACCATTGTGTATTACTTTGCCCACATGAGTCATAAGCAGAGGAATAAGTTCACTACCGTTTGACAAATATTGCAGCTGTTGGACAATGTAATGTACTTTTGAGGCTTCTTTTAGGCAAGAATGTAGTTGTTTAGATTGCAACTATGCTGTTTAGTTATAAGGATAGTGCCTATTTTAAATATTTATAAGTTTGGAGGTTTAGCACATTGGTGGCAATATGCAGAGCAAAGAAATTGATGGTTGACATTCCGACATAAGATGAAGACAGAGTAAGACCCCATAATAAGCACTTAAGGAGAAAAACTCAGCATAGATTTATTATTAAGAACAAATTATTATTAAAAAAGGTAAGTCACATTCTAAGTCAATCTCTCTTTTTTGTATGTTGTAGTGCTCTATTTTTACCATAGTAATCTGGTAGTGTTTGCGTTGCTTTGGCTTTTTTGGGGTTAATTTTTGTGATTCCGAATTGCAACAGAGAAATACTGGGAAATCTCTGTAGCCTGATGGCATTTCATGTTGTACAGCCTTATAATCTTAAAATGTGAGCAAAAACCACCTAGTTTTGTCATCAGTTTAGACATTACGCTAGAGAATTATTCAAATACTAGCTCTAAAGTGACATTGGTGAATAACAACAATTTCTGCTGTTCTGACGTCAGCTGCAGATGCGCAACATTTTCACTCTAGAAAGCATGTTTTATGTAGGAATGTAACTGATATGATATGCTGCAATAGCCCCTTTAAATTTGAGATCAATATAGTGACCTTTAACACTCTCACCGCCAATGTGAACGCATAGTAAGGGACAACACATGCCTCCCACCAGTGCCAATATACAGCCATATCGCACAGCTACACATATGATATTTCCTTTTTAACAAATCATTCCATCCTTGGTGAGTAGAAAATGCTTCTTTTACAAACAAATCTACCAGATCTCAAACTTTTGATCAGTAATGTCCATGTTCCTGTTCGGTGACGACATGACATTATGTTTACACCTGCTACCTCAAGTCAATAATGTTTCTGCAGCTGCTGGGGTCAGGAATTGTGGCAATGATGGAGTCGTGTGGTGACGTTGACCGGAGCGTGGTGGATGTTTAAGCCTGAAGGTATGCAGGTCTGCTGGATCTGAGCGCCGCAGGGATGGATATAGCTCAGGGTGTGAGTGGCCGCTTTAAAGCCTTGTTTCCATAACAGACGCTCTCAATCATGTTCTGAGTGTCTGTGGTTGTCAGACATTTATCAACCACAGCTTTGTGTCTGGACTCCTGCTGACATGTATTTACTTGATGAAACCGTTACATTACACTACACAAGTCATCAGCATTTTTTGAGTAGTCAGAGAATGAGAAATGCTCTGTGCTAATTAAACACCTTTTTATTAGTGGAAAGTAAAGAAAACAAAATATGTTATTATTTTTTTTTTCCAATTTGTTTAAACGGACATATATATATATATATATATATATATATATATATCCTGTATACTGTTATACTTTAATCCAGCAATTCATTATTATTATTAATAATAGTAGTAGTAGTAGAAGACCAGTATGATAAAAACGTGTAAACACTTAGGCCCAATCCCAATTCTATTTTTGTACCCCTACCTTCTTTTCCTTGGCCCTTAAAACAGAGTGTGAAGGGGAAGGGCTTCAAAATGTACCCCTAAGAATTAGGACAGCTCTACAGCACCTGCACACATCATCAGATGTCATCGCGATCTCTTGCTTCATATGAGCAAGTTTCATTATTACAGTTGTGCTATTTTTTTGGCATTCATCTTCAGGAAATCACTGAAGGCATATAGTATGTTATCATAACGATATAATGTGGCATTAAGATAGTAACTGTACTGTGTATTTACACTATGGCCATATTCATCTATGTAAATACACCAAAAACAGCATTAACATTATAGCAAACACTGTAAAAAGCTCATTCTCAGCCACTAGACTTTTCTGACGGTGTTCGAGTGTTATCAAGTGTCAGAATGTTGTGGGACTGCTGTACGGGAGTTATAATTATGGACTATAGATCGTGAAATTTAGCGGCTTTTGTTTTAGCAGGTTTTTTTTTTTTTTTTAAAGCATGATGGTAAAACACGACCGCGGTTATGAATATTGAAACATCTGTTTTTTTGTTGTAAAAATTCTTAATAATGATTAAAAAAAATACAAATTTGCAACATGCTGTCGTTGTGGCTGGTGTGTTCTGGGTGTTCTGGGAAATTTTCTTACCCCTTGGTTTCGAGTGTGGTCCTAAAAAAATCTTTGTTCGAAGGGCTATCTGCCCCTTCCCCTTAGCCCTACGCCTTCAAGCTAAAGAGAATTGGGACGCACCTACCCCTTCACAGGAACACGCAAAATGAGGGCTAGGGCTAAGGGGAAGGGCTAAGAAGTAGAATTGGGATTGAGCCTTATAATTATTTATAGTATTATTACTATAATTCTACAAATAATAATAATAGTTGTTTTTTATTATAATATGAAGAAAATGAATGTTAAATCCATAACCTTAATAATAAATAATAATTAATAATATATATATATATATATATATTATTAATACTGTATGTAGTCCACAATAAAAATAATTACGTAATATTTCACAAATAGGGCAAATTAAATTAGAGAAAAAGTGCCGCCATAAGAGTGATGATTTCTGTAAATTGATCCACTGACAATGTGAGAATTGAGCTGTTTTGTAAACCTCCTTTGAAATATTCCTCAAGCACTTTCACAACTATTATGACAGATTAATGTTTTGTTCATTTCACAGACATACTCGTGCACATGTACAGCAATGCAAGAAGTAATTTCTTCTGCTCTGGAATGACACTGAGTGAGTCCTAAGACACACACACACACACACACACACACGCATTACTCTGGGGATTTGCAAACATAGCAGCGATTCACATCCGTCAGCAGACCTGGAGACTTTGATATTTAATATTTCATAGCTACATCATCTCTTGGCCATGTAATATTTATGCGGCTGGAGCTAATACCCCCTGTGCCCTTTACAATAAACTGAATCAAGACATTGACACACACAGTTTTTCATCAGGATTTACGTTATGTTTGAAGAAATAATTTTTTTTTGTTATTTTGTTTTGACATTTGTTAATTTGTTCACACACACACACACACACACACACACACACACACACACACACACACACACACTGATGAAAAAAAAAATGGTTGCACTTCTTGATTTTAGAATTTTTTTGCATGTTTGTCAATCTTTGTCATATCATTCATTCATTCATTTTGTTTTTGGCTTAGTCCCTTTATTAATCCGGGGTCGCCACAGCGGAATGAACCGCCAACTTATCCAGCACATGTTTTACGCGGCGGATGCCCTTCCAGCCACAACCCATCTCTGTGAAACATCCATACACTCTCATTCACTACGGACAATTTTAGCATACCCATCCACACAGAAACGCCAACTGACCCTTCGTTTTATATAATAAAACTAATTTAAATATTTTAAATGAAGGTTTTTATTATTCAGGGAAAACAAAATGCAAAACTACATTGTCTTATGTGAGTGTTTGCCTTTGTTGCTGAGGCATGACCTTGGTTCATGCTTGAAAATTCTCTAATTTGGCTGAATTACAACAAATATGCAAAGATGAGTGGGACACAATGCCTCCACTGCACTGTAACAGACTCATTTCACGTTATTAAAAACACTTGATTGCAGTTGTTGCTGCTAAGGGTGACAAGTTATTATTAAGGTGTAATAATTAAGGTGTAGGGGCAAACACTTTTTCACACTGGGCCATTTAGTTTTGGATTTTTGTTTTCCCTTAATAATAAAAACCTTAATTTTAAAACTTGTGTTATCTTTGACTAATATTTAAATTTGATTGATGATCTGAAATAGTATTAGTGAACTATTATGTGTGACAAACAAGCAAAAAATAACATCAGTTAAGGAGCAAACACTTTTTTTTAAATCATTTGTTAACACACATTTCTAATCAGTCAATCACATGGCAGCAACTCAATGGCCATGAGATATGGTCAAGACGATCTGCTGCAGTGCAAACCAAGCATCTGAATTGAGTAGAAAGGTTATATAAGTGATTTTGAACATGGCATGGTTGTTGGTGCTAAACAGGCAGGTCTGAGTGTTTCAGAAACTGCTGATCTACTTGGATTTTCACGCACAACCATCTCTAGGGTTTACAGAGGATGGTCTGAAAAAGAAAATATCCAGTGAACGAATAGTGGGCGTAAATGCCTTGTTGATGCCAAAGGTCAGAGGAAAATGGCTAGACATGTTCCAGCTGATAGAACGGCTACAGTAACTCAAATTACAACCGAGGTATGCAGAAGAGCATCTCTAAATGCACAACACATCAAACCTTGTGGCAGATGGGCTACAACAGCAGAAGACTAAACCGGGTGCCACTCCTGTCAGATAAGAACAGGAAACTGAGGTTACAATACACAGGCTCACCAAAATTGGACAATAGAATAAAACACTTTGCCTGGTCTGAGTCTCGATTCCTGTTGCGACATTTGGATTGTAGGGTCAGAATTTGGCGTCAACAACATGAAAGCATGGATCCATCCTGCCTTGTATCAATGGTCAAGGCTGGTGGTGGTGGTGTAATGGTGTGGGGGGTATTTTCTTGGGACACCTTGGGCCCATTAGTACTAATTGAGCATTGTGTCAATGCCACAGCCTACCTGAGTATTGTTGCTGACCATGTCCATCCCTTTATGACCACAGTGTACTCCTCTTCTGATGGCTACATCCAGCAGGATAATGTGCCATGTCATGAAGTGCGAATAATCTCAGATTGGTTTCTTGAACATAACAATGAGTTCACTGTACTGAAATGGCCTCCACAGTCACAAGATGTCAATTATGACATTGATTGACCATGCCTCCATAACATCTCAGATAATGCTTTTCCACACAAGATGGACATTGCAATATTTTATGGCACTCAAAGAAGAGTCTAAATAATTGAAACTATATTTTAGATCTATATATAGTTTAATCATGATTAATGCAATTAGTCATAGTGGTTGGTAAGTTAATTGAATGGATTTTTTGTGATCTTGGCAAGAAGAACAAACCACAGACTGCTGATTGTCTGAAAATGTCTGACAGCTTAACAAATGGCTCTTATGCTGCCTTTTAGGCGCAAATAACCATGCATGCGGACTAAGATTATTTAGACTAGAGTTGTCAGTTGCATTTTTGCGGAACAACATTCAGCCTCCTACAAAATTTACAGTAATTATTTTGCATATGTGGGTCAGGGTCATATGGGTCCCATGCTCATAAATCCATGATGGAAGTAGATGTAAGCTAAAGGGTCTTTAATTCAATACAAAGGTTATGAGGCAGAGGCAATGGTGCCACATGCCCAATATCCTCTTTATGAACACCTCCTCATCAAATTATCCTATTTTAATGTGACATTTAACTCTTAATATTTTTCTTAAATGGTTATCTACTTAATATGCTTTATATATTAGTTTCTTCATGGGTGAATACCATTCCAAATCACTTTGTCTCTGTTTACACTTTTAAGGGCAGTTGTTGTAGAAGGTCGCTGCAGCGTTGTAAATAAACTCATCCAGAACAGATGCAAAATACAGCCTAAACCACCATCCAGCATAAACACTTTGTCTTCAACTGAATGGGTATGTGAGAGAGAGTGCTGTGGCTTTTATGGTAAATGTCTGTTTTATCATCATTGACCTCACTGTTTTTGACAAACACAAAGCTTGGCACTGGATGAGTCCAGAAAAACCATACTAAACAGGATGTGCCTTTCAATAACCACTTATATGCTATGACATTTAACCAAAAGAGTGCTGGGAAAATTTCTATAATTCAACCAGACTATTTTAATTCTCCTGTAGCAGCAAATTAAGCATGACCATGTGTGCTGGTTGGAACAAACACCCTTTGAGCTATAAAAATATGTGATTCAAGACAAATCTGTGTCTGGAGTGTGTAACAATACTGTTTAAAATAATAAGTCAAAAAACAGTTAAACTGCCATTCAAAGCTGTATCAGTTACTTTTGTATTGTGCATCTAAACATTCTTCATTTTATGTGATGTTCCTTGCACCCAAATTTCATTAATTGTATGGGGGAATATGAATGTGCCTAATATTTTGAGTGTAAAACACTTTCTTGTATGCCAGCTTGCTATGCCTATAGACAATTGCAAGTATTGTGCAGATATTGTTCCTTTGCAGTGCTTTTAACATTGCTTTGCTTGTCTGAGTGGCTCAACTATATAGGAAGTGTCTATGAACCGTCGCTACAAACAGCACTAGACTTACAACAGCTTTAATATACGTTGCACCTAAAGGTACAGGGTTTCACTCACCGCTGTCTCTGATCTTTCTTCCTGTGGTGGACTTGCGGAGAAGGCTGCGCCCAGAGCTGAAAATAGTGTTCAGCTCATCAAGAGGACTGGTGAGGGGTCTCCCATTTGCAGGGTTGAAGAGGAGCGGGGAAGAGGAGCAAGAGTGAGCTCTGCGGGGCTCTGGCCGCGACGTCTTTACTGGGGAGAAGGGAGGCTTAGAACTGCTTGGGGGTGTCTCTGCCAGACCGTGCCCCATTTTATGTGAGACTTTGGGGGATTCTGTGCTAGCCACAGAAGCTGCACGAGTCAGGGCCAAGAAGTTCGGCTCAGGGGGGAAGGGGAAGTGAGAAGGGGGGCGGTAGGGAGGTGGAAGTACTGCTGGAGGAGGAGGGGGGGGAGGAGGAGTCAATGGTGGCGTGGACTTGTCTGGCATCAAGATGGAAAGACTTGGGGAAGAGTCAGCCCTTTGTCGGGTGTACTGAGGGGACAGTGGGCTGCCCCCATCTTGACTGTTGTAGTTGAGATTGGTCTCAAACACTGGCAACTTCTTCACCTCAAGAGGGGTAAGAGGGGACTCATCTGATGCAGGAGAGCAGGTCACAGGAGATGGAGGGAAGACCAGAAGTGGTGGACGGTGTGGAAGGAGGTTGGGGAATGGAGCTGGGATGTCACATGGCAGCCCATCCTTGCCCTGCTGCTTTCCTCCAAGAGTGCCAGACTGCTCAATCAGGGTCACAGGCCTCTTAATTTCTAGCACTGGGCCAGGTAGAGGAGTAGGATTGACAGCTTCAGGCTTCACCGCTGAAGTTGACATCATCTCGTCATTTGGGAAGTATTTCATCTCTTCGTATACTGCCTCGCCTGGCTCTGGGCTATGACTGTCAGCGAGACTAACGGCCCGTGAAGCCCCTACCATCTCAATATACACATCCTCCTCATCCTGGCAGGGGTAGAGACTAAGCACAGAAGAATGGGGGCCATCTGCAGATGCTGCTCGCTGGATAAGGCCCAAGCAGTGGCCGCCTCGTACAAGGCTGACAAGTTTCATGTCTGTGGGGCGTGCAAGGGAGGGTACAGAAATCTCCTCATAGGAGCCTGTTAGTTTGGTATTAGGGCTGCGTTTGGGTTTAGGGGGTGGGATCTTCTTCATGGTGCTGTAGTCATCACTGTGAGGGCGTGGTTTAGCTAGAGCTAGAGGCGTAGTTGGATGATGGATGAGTTAGAAAGGAAAAAGAAAAAAAATCAATTTACTGAAATGCCAAAAACAGCACTGAATATTGAGATAGGTGAAGACATTTTTGCTTTGTTTAACAAAATGTTCACCACAGGGCCAAAAGTATGTGGTCATCTGAACATCACAATTAATTAAAAAGTATGTACATTAGTACCACCTAAGAGCATCAAATCTTCTGCAATTTCTCCCTCTCACATGTTGGAAAATAGATGCAGGAATGGATTGCCTCAGTTGGGGCTTCAGTTTATTTTCTACAGGTCAGTACATAAGTTCACTTGTGGAGGTTTCCACATATTTTTGGCCTTGTAGTGCCCGTTTGAGTGGATATTTATACATACGATCAGAGGGAGATAGCTGGGTGTTTGGTGGGCTTCCCGATGGAGAGGCTTGACCCTCAGCAGGGCTGTCTTTGGGTGCAATACTCAGGCCTGCACTCACTGCCTCATATGATGCACTCAGACGTGTATTGGGGTCTCGTTTGGGTTTAGGAGGAGGTTGTTTTCTTGGAGAGGAAAGGCTTCCTCCATTGCCCTCATCAGTGGAATGTGGTGCAGGCTGAAGGGCTGCTTTGATTGATGCCCCAATGCTGGAGTGTACCAAGCTGTCCATTACCAGAGGGAGAGGCACAGAGCTGGAGCGAAAATGCCGGATTGGTCGATTCCCCCCACGGCTGGCCACATCATTACCTCTCCCACTTTTTTCAACAACCCTAAACAAAAGAATGAACAATTACACATTTAAACGGAACATGATTTTTCTAGTGCTGTTTTTGCCATTCATCTTGATTGGTATTATTCTGGTATCTTCTACCATTTCCCAAATGTAGCAAGTTATTATTTATTCATATGTTCATATTTTTAAATATTCACTCACTATCAGGCTAGAAGCACATGTGCTCTCTCAAAGCATGATGAGCAATGAAGGTGCTAAGCGACTGCCAAATGTGAGAAGATCAGTCTCAGCCTTCATAAAATCAATACACCAATGTCAAGCTGTCTATTGATATCTGGGCTGAGATTTCATTGGACTACACTAACTGGAATGGGTGTTTCCTTAACAATGAAGCAAGTAAACCTTTTTAAAACATCAATCACAGAATAATCAAATTAATTTATAAAAACACTGAAACTAACTTTTTTCAATACCCTAGTCTTAACTAGGTAGTTCGTCAAAATTAAAACGGATATCTCTCAACTTCATGTTTTTCCAAACCCTTGAGACCTTTGTTCATCTTCAAAACATAAATTAAGATATTTAAAGTGAAACTTGAACACCATTGCACATTGCATGTAAACATGAGCAATATACTGACACTGAAACAAAGACAATTAAATAGAGTCATTAATTTGGTTTTATGTGTGCAAAAGTATTCTTGTATCTTGATAATAGTGCAATTGAACCAATGAAGACATATGACCTTTTTTGAGGATGGTTTTTTGACTTTAAATGAGTCTAGAACCTGTCTATGGAAAATGCATTCATTTCAATTGCATTCTGGAAACAAAGAATGGGGTTTGAAATGACATGAGGGTGAGAAATAAAAAAAACATAATTTATTTTTTTGGGGGGTGAACTAACGCTTTAAAGACTTTTTTTTATCCTCATACCAAAAGATAATACAAATTAGCATCACATTGATGGATATCAATTGGATAACACAGAAACCAAAGCCCCAAAAGATTATTTACATTGTTGATTGTTTAAATCTAAGCTGCTTCCTGTAATGCTGTAATTTGACACGCACACTCTTATTTGATATTTCCTTTTTAATCTGGGTCTACCATCTGTTGTTCTCAGAGAAAAGGCATTAGTGTGTTGGGGTGGATGGTGTTTGGGGAACAGGGGGTGGTAGGGGGTTACAGTGACTTAAAACCCTAAGGAGATTTCAGTAACCCGGAGTGGGGGGTGGGTCTTATCTCTCTCTCTCTCTCTGATTAGCAGCATGGAGCTCCTCTTGACTCGCTGATTGAGTTTGCCACATCTAGATTAGCTATGAAACCCCCATCACTCAGTCACCTGGCACCTCCCTCATTTGTGATGCTAAAAGTGAATGTATGTGATGAATGTGCGTGTTTTGAAAAACAAGAAGCCAACCCCCTTCATAAGAGCAGATGGTCATGTAGCACTCAATGGGCACTCTAATACATGCATGTATGTTCATTGCATTCTTCTGTGAAACAACAAAAAAATTATATATATATATATATAAATTTATATATATATATATATATATATTTAAATGTAGTGCTTGAGATTTTCTTCATTGAGGATTTTTGGTACCTTTTGCCACTACTACCTGCTAAACACAGTTGAAGCCCTCCTGTAAAATGTTTATTATTTCTAAAATATTTTCATAGTGACAAGTTTTTTTTCAACCTATTTATAAAAATTAGGGTTGTTCCAATACTGGAACTTGGCACCAATCGGTACTGAAATTTAAAAAATGTCCAATTCCTGCGAACATTTGAGCACGTTCTTAAAGAGCCTCTATTATACGTTAAAAAGGGTAATATTTTGGTTTTGGGGGTCTCCAACAACAGTCTAATAGTATAATATGCATTATTATAACAGTATAATACGCATTATTTTTACACAATTATCCCAGCAACTCCCATCTGATTAGTTCAGTGATTCATTTGTTCCCAAAACCCTTCTTAGCACGATGCTTATATGCGCTGATTGGTCCGATGACCCAATCTGTTGCGATTGGTCAACTGCATTCAGCGCGAGCCATCACAGCTTATCAACAATATTGAAGTAGTCAGAGTGCATAGTGTATGTGTGAGCATACCTGCCAACACTCCTGTTTTTCCCGGGAGTCTCCCACATTTTAAACCCATCTCCCGCCACTTTCGCCTTTTTTCATTTATCCCAGAAAACTCCCGTAATTTCAACCCCCTGGGTCCTCAGCTTTTTGGTACAGTCTGTGAAACCTCTTGGTCGAAACACGCTTCATAGTAGTTACTAACAGCACAGTACCCGGTTCTCAACAGTGTTATTCAGACACCTAACCCCCCCAAATGTTGGCAGGTATGTGTGTGAGCCCAGTGCAGGAGTGCATTAAAGCAATGCAATTTAACACCAGCATATTGCTCTATTCTTAGCCATAAGTAAAACAGTGACACACATTCAGTATTAATCCACACAGTAGCAAAAGCTGAACTATTCATAAACTTGATCGCCGCAAGTGTGTAGAAACAGCTGGCGGTGGCCGTAGCAATGACAAACGACAGTGGAATGCGAGCTCACAAAGGCATTTAAATCGGTAAACAAGGCATCACACGTCGCGTTTTCAATGTGGCTTCAGACGCGACATGAGAATATAAAGAGTTAACCAGATACAGTACAAGCGGTTACAAATAACAAAACACAATCAAATATATAACTTGCAAGCTAGAGAAAACGAGGCAACCATTTTATTCGCACTTACACTTGTAAAATGGAGGAAGAAACAGATCCATAAACTGTGTAGTGCAAAGATCCTGTCAAGCTCTGATAAAGTCTCATATAGTGTTTTCTGATCCTTCCTTTAACAAACGGCCGACAAATCCGCCTTTGTAAGAGTGTAGATTGCTGAAGCACTCGTCAGAAAAATGACAGGAACACAGCTGGGGCTATAATGCTGAGGTATTTCTGCAGAAATAAACTTCAACCACTGACTCTTCACAGTTTCATCTTTGGGTAGAGAAAATAACGCTAACTTTCCCCTCACACTTCCAATAATATCCAGCAGAGCACAGTGTCTATGCGACATGATTCAACCGGGATCTGCTACAGTGTTGGTCTTCCTCTTTTTCTTTGCTACTGTGTTTGTGGGCGGGGCTGGGGGTTTCAATTTTCCCGGGTTTACGCGTGCAACAATTGAGCGGGGCTTAAGTTTTGTATCGATGTCACACCGAAACGGCTAAAGACTCTTTATCAAGACAATTCATTTAAAGCACTATAAGTAGACTCTTTTATAGATAAATCTATCATTTTAAACACTGTGCACTTTCAGATTTAAGCCTTAGCTGGATATTTCACTTCACTTAGAGATGTGTTACACACTACATGGAAGGTCAATTGTGAAAACCCATAATAGGGGCTCTTTAAACACAGCTGATTTGCCATTATGCTCATGTGCTTAACAGAAATGACTGTGATTGGCCGTGAAGGTCATTGGTTCACCAAACTCATCGCTGTTTACTAAGTGTAACCACAGATGCAAGGACACTGGAGCGTTTCACAGTCACGTTAATAAGCTGGTTTGTCTATAAGCTAACATACTTGACATACATAGTTATCCCCTGATGGATCGCGGCTTTAAAACGCTCCAGTGTCCCTGTCTCTGTGTTTACACTCAGCAAATAGCGATGAGTTTGGTGAACCAATGATCTTCAGTTCATGGTCAATCACAGTCATTTCTGTTAAGCACATGAACACAATGGCAAATCAGCACTAAGAACGTGCTCAACAGAGCTCAAA
>CAIGQZ010032939.1:2990269-3003194 GCA_903798205.1 Danio tinwini
TTGGGAGGTAATAATATTGACCTTAAAATGCATTTATTACAGTCAACTAAAACAAATAGTACTTTCTCCAAAATTATATTCCATCACTTGGGAAATCAGGTAAAAGAAAAACAAAACAAATAAAAAATACAAATTTCACAGGAGGGAATCTTTTTCCCTCAGTTATGTGTTTATATATACACTGTGATTATGAGTTCAGTGTTGGGTACTGAATATCAAAGAAAATGAAATAATCAAGGTAATTTGTAGTAAGTTACAGTAGGTAATTTTAGTTGAGGTAAATTTAAGCTGTTTTGCTTTATCTCAATGCACACTGCATCTATAACTTACCTCAAAGTTCAGTCTTTCTTTTTGCTAAAAAATCACACAAAGTTTCAAAAAGTGCAAACACTTCTCACATCAGTGACAAATGAAGGCTCACTCTGTTCCTGTCTTATTTGCAAGAGAAGAACAAGCTGAACCAATAAAATCTCCCATGAATTTTTATAGGTTCCTCGAACCCGAGTGGAAGACGGCACGTTTGGCAGTGTCTAATATAATCAGACACTCCAATATAATTTAGACTGTTAGTGTGTCTAATATATTCCTTCAAGAGGAAGTTTCACACTAGCACAGACAGATCTGAGCTGCCAAATTAGATTGAATTTCAGCAGACAAAAGATGTAAATTCTCTTAAGGGACACCAATATGAATTTGATTATTTAATTGATATGCGTTTTATTACAATACCTGCTTAAACAGTAGAGACAGGAGTGCGCTCTACCTTTGACAAGCAAACAATCGTATTACCTTACACAGTATGTAGCTGCAGTATCTGCCATTAATATTGCATTCAATTGAGCTGTTTATAAAGAAATTCACGTTGGACTATTCTAAAGAGATCCTAAATTCTAAATCCTCGTTCAGAATTCCGCCGTTAGCTGGATGTAGGGTGTTGTGAGGACTCGTAAAAGGCAAATGTGTTATCACAGCAATAGATAGCCGAGGACCTTCTGCAGCTTAGTGAGTGAGTACTGGAGTTACTAGGGATGGGTATCGTCAAGGTTTTAATAGTATTACTACTTTTATTGATACCACTTATCGGTTTGGTACTATTGTAAAATTGGTACTAATGTAAAATTAAATGAAACCAATAATTGTAAAACAAATAAATAAAACATTTGCTGTAAAAGAATGTGCAGTGGTTTAAAGGAACACAGTTGGAGCATGTAGGTAGGCTGCAAATGACCAGTTTTTAACCATTCTTCTGAAGAAAAATCAACATGTTTGCCTTTTTTTGACAGAAGTCAGGACCTTTTTTGGCTTATCATGTTCCCTGCAGCTGAAAACACCCTCTCTGAGTTGCAAAATGCAGTTAAACAATCCACTGTGCCTAATGTTTATGATGTATCATTAACATATTTGCATACATGAGTTACAGTGTTTGGGATTAAAAGCCATCATCACTCCACCGTCATCACTCTATTTAGTGCAAGTGTCAAATATCAAATTTCGCAAATTAAAAAAGGTTGTTCAGTTAAATTATGCTAATGTAGGAAACGTTTATCAGATCTTATCAATACTTTAGTCTTTTATAATTTAGCACCAGTATTGATAAAGTACTCGGTTTCAGTACCCATCCCTAAGAGTTACCATGTTAACTATAATCAGACAATTACCGAGACCTTTATAATTTGTGCAGCTTCTTGATGACATGTTGCATTTTGTACACACTGTGCAATGACTGATTGCAGTCTGGCATATTTGGTAGCCATGATACATCAAGATAGCCTCTAGACACATTTGCATAATATGACACACTGGCTGTCTTAACAGACAATAAAAAAAAAAAATTGTGTCATCTGAACAGGGCTTCTTAGTGACTTTTTTTTTTTTTATTCCTGTGTGTTGAGTTTCACCTCTTAGGCGAATCTTCTTCTTTGCCCACAGGTTCTGGTCGCTCTCCCAGTGGTGGAGCACTGATGTGTCCCCGCAGGCGGTCATTCTCTCTTGCGATATCGGCTGCGTTTTGAATGACCAGGCTGTCATAAGTGCGCAAACCCAAGTCCTCAGCCCCTTGCAGGAACCGCTGGACATTGCAGAGCTCCTGTTTCCTAGAAGTGAGCCTGCGACGCACCTGCTGTCTGGCCAACCAGCCACGCATCACTGAAACATACAGATGATGGAGTCAAAATATGAGGCTGCTGACAGATCATAAAGGATGAGCGCATAATCTCTAGTGTTCATTTTACCTTTCTGACAGATAATAATCTTCCTGTGCAGTTGATGGCAGCGGTCATTAAGGTGATCGGCCTGCCAGTATCTCAAGAAAACCTTACTGTTGCCCATCTGTGCAAAAGAAGAAAAGTAATCACGTTTGTGGTTTATTGCCTATACATTAATGAAAATATAGGTTTTTTCTGCTTGTTCAGTTTACCTAATTGCTAAAATTTATTTATTTTTTATTGTGTAAAGGTCCAGACCTTTTTGTATTTAATGGTCAGACATTTTAAAGACATTCTGTAGTAACCATTGTTCTGCAAAGTTGAGCTCATATAGTTAATTTCTGGAATGATTATATGATTATAGTCTTTGTTCATTTATTAAACATAGCATGCACCGTGGCAAGTCTAAAATATCGATCCTTAAAATATTCTATAAAATATCAATTAACAATGATTAAACATAACATGCACTGTGGCATGGCAAGTCTGAAATATTAATTCTTGACTTGAAATATTTAAAAAACTTCATTTTTTAAGTCCATGTAACATGCCGGTGTTAAAATCAGAGTAAAATCGTGTCTAAATCTTGCTTTTCCCCTGTGTGTTAAGTTTGGACAGCTAATACAGTATTGTTCTTGTTATGGATCCTTGTAAGAAACTTATTATAAACACTATATACAGGGAGTACACTAGTCTACACAGAGTTTCTACTTCAGTTGAGTTTAATACACTGACATTAGATTTTTGCTAAGCTAATGGCAGAAAACACTAAAAATCATAATATGTTGATTTACAAAAATCAAGCATCAATATTGCTCTTCTCTTTCATTTTGATGGATTTTGATGGTTCCATAATATACAGATACATCTGTGTACATCATTAGTTTGTTTATATGTGCCATATGCAATATTTCTACCATATTGAAATGGTCAAATCAGGTCCATCAACACTCAAGAAGTTTACTGTGTGTCTGCAACTTATATTTCAGCAAATTATTGTTAAAGTAACACAGGTTTTTAACACAAGTTTTTAGAAAACCTGTAATGATGAATTAAAATACAAATTGACAACTTTTACACTAGTGAAATGTTATCTCATTTGTTCAGGAATTCAAATGACTTTGGTTTTTAAAACAACCAACATCTCTGGAATGATGTAGCATCTTGGAAGTCTCATTCATTTTTTACAGAGTGACGATACATTGACCATTCCAAAATGGCAGTTGACGTGTGTTATGTATACATATCTATGGTGATACATTCTAAGATTTTACTTTTCTACAAAGAATGAATCTGATGTTGTCTTCAATTTTGGTCAAAATTAGGCATTTAAAGTAAGATAGATGAGAATTGAAGTTGCACTACGTGAATTTTGTACAACATTGTTGAAATTTAAAAGCACCAAAACACCAGGCCCATAACAACCCAACATGACCTCACCCCTTTTTGACATCTCTGCTACCATTACTAGACATGCTCTTTTCTGCTGATAAGCTGCAAGTGTTTTGGGTCTGACACTGCCACGTCTATAATAGGGCTGGGGTAATAAATCGATGTTTGGGGAATAAAGAAATCATTTAGAAAATGTGAAAATATTGCGATACTCACTTTCTCACTATCCTTCGGCTTAAGGCCGATTTATACTTCTGCATCAAGCGCACGCGTATGCTACGGCGCAGCCTACATGTGGACGCACAGCCCCTCGCCGTAACAGTCGGCGACGTTAATGCGCACCTCTCAAAAAATGTAACGCGTAGCGCAAGCTCTATGATTGGTCGGCTTGGTAGCGCTGACGAGTATGGGCGGAAGTGAGAGCCGCGCGCCAGATGCAGCGAGTGTTTACAAGTGTGGAGTCCCGTGAAGGAGCTCCTGATGGAGACTGTTGTTTTGGGTTTACCTTAAGATTAAAGTTGTTGCACGTCCGCCTGTTCCCGCCTCAAAATGAGCGAATTTGAGCCACTTGTACAATAAGGAAGTGTTCAAAAAAAAAACTAAACACCAGCAAAGAAACTTGACACAGAGAAACATAAACACCTACTGCCAGCTAGCGTTTCGGAAGTGTATTGCAGAGAAACAGAAACAGCGAGCAGAACTATAAATGCACGGCTACGCGCAAGGCATACGCCGTGGGTTACGGCGATCACTTGAAGCAGAAGTATAAACCAGGCTTTAGTCGCTGATTTATCAGGGGTCGCCACAGTGGATTGAACTACTCTGGCAGATGCATTAGAAATCTAAATCCTCTAAAGGGCTGTTAAGTCTGAATTATTTAGAGCAACCGGAGCCAGGAACACTTCCCAAAAGACATTATAATTTGAACTGCATCTGCACTTATGTTAGTCTGTTTTTATTACTCTCAAGGTTTCCATAATCCTGGACCAGGCTGTATCGTGAGCAGCTGCTGTGGTGGTTATGAAGGAGTGAAGAGCATGAGACTGATTCCTGTAAGACCCTAGAAACAGACAAGTCTTCGCATTGATCCTGAAGGGCCAGCCTGTATACCAGCCGGTGACCTCTCCCACCTGCAGCTTCACCACGATTGACGTCCAGCGTTCTCCGGCACCTAGACTGCAGCTCTGCACAAGAAGTTTCGCCAGAGGAGAAATGGTCGTGCCCAACTGAGCCTGTTTTTTCTCTAGGTTTTTGTTTGTTCTTCATCACTATCGGATTTGTGGAGCTGTGCATTGATGAATTTGTTCTTCAGTGTTTAGACTTTCAGCAGTGAAAATTAAACCACACTGAACTGAATTTCAACTCTGAAAACTGGACTGACACTGTTTCAATTTATTATAATCTTCTATGTTAAGCTGCTTTGACACAATCTACATTGTAAAAGCGTTATAGAAATAAAGCTTAATTGAATTGAATTGAATGTTTTATGCAGTGGATGCATAAAACATCCACTGCATAAAAAAGTTCCAACCACATTCCTGTATTTCAATTCTCTCTAGAATCAATGAGCTTAGTTTTTACCACCAGATAGCCTAGTATGCTTTAAAAACAGCCATACTCTTACATTTCGGTGGTAACTGTAAGGTTTGGTAAATAATAAATGCTTAAACGAATTGCAAGAGTCTTCACAGTGAGCTATTTACATTAATCCTGGGACATAAAAGCCATGGTGCAAGTACATGACCGAAAGCACAAGTGCTCTTTCTTCATACTCACTAAGAGTGTACGAATAAAACTAGCCTAGATCTCATCTACTGTTAAAAACGAACCTCGGAATCAATTCCAGAGGGAATCAATGCATTCCAAATATGTAAGGATCAATCCGTGAATCACAAAACATTGATTTATCCTCCCAGTCCTAGTCCATGGTGTCTTCGAATCCCATCGTCACCACAGGTTTTCAACAAGTCTTGGAACAGAGCATCTCTATCTGAGTTCTCCCCACAGTAGACATGTTTGTTAACTCACCTGCCATCCCTGGAGTTTACAATGCAGCAGAATGTGCCGGCACTTCTCCTCTGCGGTTGCTTTCTTCCTGTCAGTGATGATGGTGTCCACCAGCTCTCTGTACCTGCACCACAAACCCACAGAACATCACAATCATCTACAGACCCAACTGCAGAGGAATTCTATGACCCTATTGCTGCTGTACAACTACATGATGCTCACCATTCCCTTTACTGGAATGTCCACTACATGAACCACAAAGGACTACTTGCTTCCTGTTGGCCTATTTAATACGGCCATTTTCAAATGCAATAAGCATCTAAGGCTACTGAATGTGAGCTACGAAAGACAACACAATCAATTCCCCTCCCTCGGTGCATGGGAAAACCAAATGGTAGTTTGCAGTTTTTGCGGGTCAAAGGGTTTGAGAGTAAAGATGGCTTCTCGGCATCTGCTGCGGCGGCTGTTGGCACGGCAACCATTCACAGTGAAAGGTCAAACTTTGAGGGCTTTGCCACATTGTTCTGGAGTGGAGGGATCAAGCATGTGTGGAGTGCGGGGGTAAGCCCCAGACACACCCCTCAAACACGTGTCTGTGTGTTTGTGCATTTGGATTATGCATTAGGAACATCTGGCGCAAGGGAATTGTGTTTTAATAACCAACGATACTGAAGGAATTCACAGAACTAGAGCATGTGTGATGCATGCCAATAACATTTCAGGATAAAACTGTGATATTGTGTTCAGAACATGCATGCACATTTAGAGTTTATTATTAATGTAAACACACTTGTCTAGGGGTTTCTAGTGAGTGAAGACTGTGATTAGCCAGTTCAAGTGTTTAGCTGCCTTCATGTCATAGGAAAATGCAATCACATCCTCATATAGATGATAAGTGAAGTTTCACAAACACATTTCAAGAGGAACACGTGATATGATTGACCGCAGCTGATCTCTCATCTACAACCATTAGCTAGCCAATCAGACCAATTCAAACTCACTATAAGTAGCCTAGGAAAAATCACTCCCTTATCTTCATTTTCGAAGAAACCCCCCATCCACCCCTTATCCCCCCTTTTTTCTTCCTTTACCACGGGGAGCTCTCGAGAACCACCTGATCTCGTAGTCCCCTTATATGCTCCATCAACCAGGCGGGAGCCCTGGGCTCAACTATATCCGAGCTCAGGGTTCTCTCCCGGGACAGCATGCCAAACCAGCTAACATTTGTCAAACAATATCTAAGTGCGAACTCTTGAATTACAATTTGTAACCTGGATTATTTTTTTATTTTTATTTTTTTGGTGCTATGACCATTGTAATAACTGATCACCATAGATTCTATTTATGCACTATGTTGAGTTTAACTGCTTGAATATGAAAAAAAAATAATAATAAATTTAGATTATTTTCACTATTGAAGCTGATTATTTTGATTATTGAAATCGCCAAAAAATGTAAACAATTACTCTTCGACTTTGGAAATAAGTTACATTTGTTGAACAAAACGGCAAATTTTACACAAAACATAACATATTCAGATGTATAAATAGCATAGAAATACACAAATCAGAATAACAATGTAGTCCACAATCTTTTAAAAACAAGCAATAAATAAAATATAAATCCCCCCCAGAACAACCCCCCCCCAAAAAAAAAAAAGAATAAAAAGACACCAAAATAAGTTTGCTCACGGTTGTGCCATAACAAATTTAAAAAGTACTAATACCTTTTCAAGCAAGATTATTAAGTAGTTACACACCCAGGGATGGTCGAAAAATGCATTCAATTGGATTGCTGTAGATGAGTAAGGGTAGATGTGCATGTAGTCAAATGCATACAAACAGCCATTAAAACCATCTTCTCTCTGCCTGAGTGGGAATGATCGGAGAAACCCTTTCGACATACATATACCCACAGACCCCCCTCATTAGAGAAGTGGTTGAAAATGGACAAAAGAGACACATTTGAAAAGCAGGTGTCAATGGGAATGTAATTGTGATCCATTTGACCAAAACGCATCTGCGAAAAGGGCTGCTCTCTAACAATAGGGTTTGCTTCTACAACTTTTGTTAGGCTTCTGTTTCTGCTCCTCACTCGCTGACGTTTAAATGCCACCAGACAGCCTACAACCACAATTTTGCATCACCAAGAGTATGGGAAGAGAAAGTTTACGCATCAGGAAGGGCAAAAGTGTACATCATTCAGAACACAGGCACAAATTTTGATCATTGGGACCTAAAATCAAATCCTGAATAATTGCACAGGCCTAATGTTTAGGCGTTGATTGTGTAGCCACAGAAATGTGTAATGTGTGACGTGTTAACAGCTTCAAGTCAAATTTTTTTATTTGTAATTATACTTTATACCGAACACAGCTAGTAGCCCTTCAGAAACAGGTTTATATAACTCTTGTCTATGGAATAACACAGGTCTTCTTTTGCACACTTGATGAAAACTTGTTTGAGTGCTCAGTGCTCATAAATGTGCAAAATATACTGACACTGAGGAGAGCAAACTGTCCAATAAAATCCTTTTTTTATGTGCACACAAAAGTAGATTTTCATAGATTTCTAATATTCCAACTGAGAAGTAATATTTCGAGTAGGGCCTGTGTGATTTGAATTGTTCACAATTTGAAATGTTGTGATTAGCAAATCAAAAAAGGCTGCAATTTAAATATATAAATATAACACAGATATGCACCCAAGAGAAGTGCCTGATTGAGTGACAAGCTTGCTAGCCATTTAAATGAGCACACTATAGTTCTGCCCAATCAATATTGCTCAAACCAAATGCACCGCCCACCATTCAAAACAAACAAACAAACAAAAAAAAAAACATGGTAGAGTAATCATGGCGTCTGCCTAGTCAGAGTGCTTGAATAAAGATTATTTCGCCAGTGACTAAGTTTGGAATAAATTTACTTCAAGTATATTATCACTCTTGAACAGGCTCACTGAACGCTCAAGCTGGTGCTCTGTAAACTCTGTAACACCTTTATGTGGCTCACAATCCACAGCTTATTTTATTATGGTTGGAGCTGCTCCTTCTTTGAGGAGTTTTAACTGAATCCAGCACTGAACTGGGAGAGATTCTGGAAGCTGTCCTTTGTCAAATACTAGAGCCATTTATATTTTTTATAATTCTCTGGCACATAATACAATTAAACTAAGCACTTTTCTCTTTGTGTCATGTCCTTTGGAAGTCCAAATGCAGAAACAGAAGAAGCTCTGTGGAAATAGCAGAGTTTGGACGGCATTTTAGCTTTCTCTGCTGTAATATTATCACATTCCGAGATGTTGTTTATGTTCACACATCTACATTACACATCAACTAAAGTTTAAAATATTATATTATAGTGGACCACCGCTTTAATGCATACTGTATATACTTCCACATATATAGACAGTTATTAAATATTGATGATCACACTTTACACATAGTTCACACTTCACTTAGTTACTAATTAGAACTAATAATAAACAATAATTGTGCAACATTTATTATGATTTAATAATGCATTACTATAATCCAAATTCCTGTTAAATGCTTGTAACTTTAGTTAATGCATTAACAACGAACAATTTTATTTTATTTAACTAATGACAACAAATATGAATAAATACAGTACATCTGCCTTTATCATATTTACACTTATATGAAATAGTAGGAAATCACATGTTAAATTACAAATAATTTCTCAAATTGTGCAGCTCTAGCTGCTGTAACATGGCGAAAACTCTGCATTATTACAGCTTGCATACTCTGGTCAACTGCTGAACAGATGGGAGGGTGGGAGAATTTAGGGATGCGGTGCATTGTGGGACTATGGTGTTCCATTGGCTCAGTGAAACACTACCAAAAACCTTGAGCCAAAGTAACTCAGCGTCTCCCTTTCGATGTGATTTAAAGCAGCCTGGCACTTCTGAACTTCCCTTAACCTTCCTCCACATGACCAAGACCTGCAGCTTCCCAAAGGAGCCATCAACCATGACGCGAACCAGGGGAAACCAAAGACCTCGTGTATATGAATATGAAAATTATCGATGCCCTCGCGGTTTTTGTAGTGCCTTTGGGGATTGAGTCATATGAACTCAACAGGGTCGAACGGCAAGGCAGTTAAGCTTCAAATTGGGATTATGGGATGGGGGAGAAGCCATACCTCGCCACTCATAATAAAGCAGCAAGGATGACAACAGACCATCATCTCTTATTCTGAGCATCATTATAGAGATAAGAAGCACTGACGGCATCTCTGCTGTCAGGAAAAAGCAGTGCTCGTGTTTGAGCATGCATTTTAATGTGTAAATCAAATTGCTATACCACTCAAAGTACCGGAGCATGGTGTTCTAGAAAAGAAAAAATGAGAAGGTACAGAGAGAGCCTTATGTAAATCAGTGTATTATTGCAGGGTATTCTGTTCCCAGCTGTTATCCATTAAGCCCCTCACGCGGTGAAAGTAAATAAATATCACACCGTGTTTACGCAGAACAAATAGAGTGAGTGAATTGAGAAAGGCAATATGCGGTTCATCTTATGAAGATCTTTTCAGATTGAGAAGACTAATGTTACATGAAAACTGCAATATGGTATCTGGTTATTATGCTGGATATACTGTGGGTGTTTATTGGTGAATTTAAATAAATGAGAGCTGAAATACACATCATGAGTGGCATGATGGAAGGAATCATTCGTGTCTGTAGCGAAAACTGACATTGATGTTCACAATGTATGCACATACATACACACAATTTGCAGTTGTCTGTTGTCATTGCCTAGGTGTATTTTTGCTTTCTGCAATACAGTTCTAAAATGTTCCCAGTTAAATACACATATAGAACACATTATGTTTATAATAATTGAAGATATGAAGTTATGATTTAAACCTTTTAATCAAATGTTTATACTGGTAAAGAGCGCTTCCCTTAAAAAAATAAACACATTAATAAATAAATTAAAATCAAATATATATATATACACAGTTGAAGTCAGAGTTATTAGCCCCCCTGAATTATTAGCTGTTTACTTTTTTCCCTAATTTCCGTTTAACGGAGAGAAGATTTTTTTCAACACATTTCTAAACATAATAGTTTTAATAACTCATTTTTAATAACTGATTTATTTTATCTTTGCCATGATGACAGTAAATAATATTTTACTAGAAATTTTTCAAGACACTTCTATACAGCTTAAAATGAGATTTAAAGGCTTAACTAGGTTAATTATGTTAACTAGGCAAGTTAGGGCAATTAGGCAAATTATTGTATAACGATGGTTTGTTCTGTAGACTATCGAAAAAAATATCATTTTGACCTTAAAATGGTTTTTAAAAAAATGTTTAAACTGCTTTTATTTTAGTCTAAATAAAACAAATAAGTCTTTCTACAGAAGAAAACATATCTATTTTTTTATTCATATACTAGCAGAACATTTTTGCAGTGTTTGCATATCCTATACTGCATATAATTAATTAAAATAGAATTAAATAACATTTACTACAAGTTGATTTAAAAAAGCACCTAAATAGTATTGTTTTGATATATTTTTTCAGCTGAATAAAAGACTTAATTATTAATATTATATTTAATATATAATGTTTTATCATTGAATAGAAAGTCTCGTCTCATCTTGTTCTCGTGAACCCAATCTCGTGCCTCATCACGTGGAGTAAGCGTCTTGTCACACCCCTATACTGTTTATTATTGAGAACACAATATGTTTTGAGCATTAAATAAGCGTTAGAATGACTTCTAAAGCACTAAAGACTAGTGGCTGAAACAAAACAGCTTTGGTGTCACAGAAAATATAATGCTAATTATTATTATTTAAATGTCATATCTTTATAATAACACTTTAACAATTATTAGTAATAATAGTAATAATAATACATTTGGATTTGATTAGCATAAGGCTATGCTTGTTCTGCAAGCGTTAGTGCTCAGTTTATACTTTTTTTTCTCTTTGGAAGCTAATTATTTAATTTTATTTTATGCAGTCTTAATGCAGACTAATAGACTCAATTAAAACTAACCTTAAACTTAAGCTTCACAGAAACATTTGCTGTATTATTTATCTAATTATTGGCTAGCTGGCTGATTGATTGGTTATTGATTGATTGAAAATGACTAAAATTACCAATTTTGATAGATGTTTCACATTTCAAATGATGATATCAAGTTATGTCATTACAAACCTGTGTGTATTCATTTTCTTGTTTTGTTTTTCCACTCAAACTGAAAAAAAATGCATTTATTGTTTGTTTAAACTACTTATTTGATGCAAAACAACCCAATTCTTTATTTTTTTTGGGACAAATTAATTGTTTTACGTTTAATCAACTAATCAAGTAATAAGTTAACTTAATTCCTTCATATTGTTTTAACACCAATCGAAACACGCAATAAATGCCAATCTGAATGCTAATTTTTGGACCCCATCTGGCTCTTTTTAAACCAAATAAAAACAAAACTTATCAAAACAGCTTCATACAAAGGCAGCTTTAAAAAAGTTCATCAATTCATTCATTTTCCTTCGGCTTAGTCCCATATTTATCAAGGGTCACCACAGCGGAATGAACCACCAACTTATCCAGCATATTTTATGCAGTGGATGCCCTTTCAGCCGCAACCCGGTACTGGGAAACACCCATACACTCTCACATTCACTCATACACTATGGTCAATTAAGTTTATTCAATTCACCTATAGCACATGTCTTTGGACTGTGGGGGAAACCTAAGACCTGGAGGAAACCCACGCCAACAAGGGAAGAACATGCAAACTCCACACAGAAACTACTAACCACTGAGCCACCGTGCCACCCACAAAATAAAGTTAATTACAGAACTTAGTGTGTCTTTCTAAAAATTGTAAGAATACTTACAAAAGAATACCCTCACCACCTTACTTTATTAAAGCTTCCCTTACTGTATCACACACAAAGAGCCCATTCATAACCTTCAGCAAGCCAATCTGCAGCCTCCGTGAGGATGAAGGAAAAATATTATATTGCTGAATGGACGTGGATCTGAATTTGTACACGTGTGGAGTGTGTGGATGGTTTGAGTCTTTGTGTGTGCTATACTGTTGTTTTTCCTCTCTGTTAGTATGTCTGTCTGTTTGGTGTTTATGAATGAAGTTGGTGTATAGCCTGAAGGTGTGTAGTTGTGTGTTTGGCCAGCACTAATTAATATGACAGGCTTATTTATCACTCTTTGGCTCAATCTGCAGGACAAATAACTCATCCTCAGTTGAAAAAACACAATGCTGGGATTGCTGTGAATGGCTGTCTCTCTTCTGCCTCAGGAAGTGAAGGCGCCCTTG
>CAIGQZ010032939.1:3009886-3025613 GCA_903798205.1 Danio tinwini
ATATATATATATATATATAAGGTTCACTTTAGAATTATAAGGTTCTATCTGCGTTCTGAATGATTTTGAGATATTGAGCTTCAACGTTTTGCATTCCATATAGCAAACAGTATGTGTGTAACATTTGTTTATTAAATAAAAAGTTTTAAAAATGTAAACTTATAAAAAAAACATCCCATAATGTAAATATGTTGTATGTTAATATAAATGTCAATAACTCAATTTTGACAAAAATATCAGATAGAACCTTATAATTCTAACACACACACACACACACACACATATATACATACATACATACATATATATATACATACATATATATATATATATATATATATATATACTGTATATATACATACACACACGTTTACTCTCACACTTCTATGAATAAACATATATATATAACTTCTCTTTTCTTTACTTTAGCATATGCAATTGCCTCGATAAATGTCCTAAAGTAAATAGATTTATTCTGAGCTGTTGAATTTATGTACAATATTAAAGCAAGTACATTTTAAGTAACTAATAAAATGACCTAAAAAAATTAAGCAGTTCCTTAATTGACTTTTTAATCTGAAAAATTAATTACGGAAACTACTTACTTGGAACAGCCATTGCTGAAACTAAACCCGAAAACTGAAGTAATTAAAAAAAACAGTAATTAAATAAAGACATTTTTTTTTATTCAAACAGAACTCCAATGAACTCTTTGTGAACTCTGTGCAAAAGTAAAGTTTGAAAGGAAGTGATAAAAGAAAGAAATCAGAGAGAAGAAGTGTCAAAGATGGAGCGGGACTCCATGAGCCTCTTCAGCTCTGAAATAAAGTCCAGTTTGTGCGGAAAGCAGGAACAGCCTATTCTTGGGGTGTCAGTGTGACATGAAGACGAGGCAGTGTGTTCTTGTAGGAAGATGAGCCCAAGAGTCACGCTGAACCCTCGTCTGACAGAGGGAACAGCCTGCTCCTCTTTCATTTTCACTCAAGCTTTCATCTTCTCCTTTCACATTCTGAAAAGCATGTGCAAGATTTCTCGAAATTACATCCTGCTCTTTTTTTTCGCAATCCAATTTCCAATCTATCTCCTTTACGCTTTATCCCATTTCTCTCTTTTCCAGTCAGAAGATCAGAGTGACCCATCCAAGAGCACTTCATCCTCTTCAAAAACTGCCCCATTATCACCCCATCAGAAAAATAGCCACTCAAAAAAAAACTGTTCCCTATGAAGCCTATGACCATTAATCATGGTGTGAAACCAGTGTCACACCCTAGACGTTGCTCTCAGCATCTACACACACACACACACACACACACACACAGACAGCTTTCTGCATCACCTCGGTTGAACTAAAAGTCCATTTGGAGCATATAGTGCAGACAGATCGAGTCAGTCTGACACATATAAGCATCTGAGAAAGCACTGAGAAAGCACTTATGATATATATTTCCAGTGGAATGCCGCGTCACCTAATTTGACCTGCCGGCAGAAATGGACTGAGCTAAAAAATAATAAAAAAAATCTAGCGCTTGGTGTATAGAAACATAAATATATGGGCACAGAAGGAGTTTAACAGATGGCTTGACCTCATTTAGGCTCTACGTGTATGGCCCTCATGGGAAACATACTCAGGATATGAACTGCTTGATTTAAAAACAGACAGCAGGAACAGTAAAATACACCATTTTTAATAGGTTACATTTATTACCCTACCGCAATAAAATGGAAAATCAATATAATAAATCAAGCATTTTTTTTGTAAAGTTACAAACTAAATGTTCCTTTTCTTATTCTTATTTCAACAGTTTAATGTTTTTAAAGTCTAAAAAACTGAAACAACGTGCATTTATTTGTTCTCAAAATGCACCATATTAAAATTTAGAAACACTGATATATGTTAAGCTAATTTACTGATCCAATGGTAAAGCAGATATTTTCAGCTTCATTAATTCGGTCACGTGGTCTTCAGAAATCTTTCTAATATTCTGCTTAAAGAGCATTTTAAGAGTTCACTCTTAGCTGATCATTGATTATAAAGCTTGTTTGGCATGTTATCCCGGGAGAGAGCTCTGAGCTCATAAGATCCTCAAGCCTGGGGCTCCCACCCGTTTGCAAGGCGAGATGGGGAGTTTGAGCCCAGGTAGATCTCGAGAACTCCCCTGCTGTAGTAGCTAATGAACAGATAGTGGTTGCTCTTAAGAGACAACTACGATTTGGATTAGTCAATTAACTTAAGTTGCATGTTTTTGGACGTTGGGAGGAAACCAGGGAACCCGATGAAAACCCACGTGAGCACGGGAAGAACGTGTAAACTCCGCACAGAAACGTCAGCTGGCTTGGTAAGGACTAGAACCAGTGATGTACTTGCTGTGAGGCAACAGTGTAACCACTGGGCCACTGTGTCACCTATCTAGGAAAGGAGGAGAAGTAGGGGTAGAAGGGGGGATTCTTCAAAACGAAGATGGCTGTTATATGGAACTTCATGATGGCTGTTATATGGAATCAAAATAAATGTATTTAATAACAGTTAATTATAACTACTAGTTGGCGTTGTTACTAATGATGTGGTGTGATGTGCTCAGTGATAAATACAATTATGCACATAAAGTTTTGTTTTAATATGTTATTAATAATTGGTTTCTATGTTATCGCCATGACCCAAGGGCATGAGACCAGTTTTATTACAATAAGATCACACAATCAAAAGTAACTAGCAATTGTGGAAAACTCATATTAGTGATCAATGAGTGCTGTTACTAAGTATATGTAGTGTGGTCAGTGAAGTGATAATTGTATGACTAAAGTTGGTTGTCAATATGTTTAAGTGTTGCAGAGATACGGACTTAGTTATGCATCATGTCAGCACATATGGTAATACAGTAAACAAAACAAAAAAAATAAACATTTCACGCATCAACTCATATTACATGACTTTTTGTCAGGATGGTCTCAAATTTGGTGAAAAATAAACAAATGGTCTAGGAGGAGTTCGGAATGGACAATTTTTTTAAATGGCGGACAGTTTGGCTGATTATGGCATAACTCATATCAGTGTTCTCTGTAAGATCCAAGAAATATGTCAAGATTCAATCCAGTGGCAATAAGGAGACTGTAGCTAAAGATTCTATTCTTTAGAATTTTTGACCACAAGGTGGCACTGCACCAAAACTTTCCGAGTATCTTCAGGGCATGTTGCGCAATATACCAAATTTAGTAGTGATATGCCAATGACATAAAACTATACCTTTTTTTTTTTTTTTAATGGCTGACACCCAAAATTGCAAACATAGGAAAAACTAACTTCCCTTTGCCCCTCACTAACTTCCTTCTGTCTACTATCCTTGGATATACATCACTGATTACATTACATAATTGTCCACTATTGACAGAACACCTGAATGGGTTTAAATGGAATACCTTAAACCCTTGAGCACTTGGCAACTACACTGTTGTGACATCAAAAATCGCACTGCATTCTGGAACATATAGGTGCTGGAGTGGACATATAAAGCTGCCTTTCTCCCTTGATCAAAATCGAGGGTACATCAATGTAAGTTTTCGTCATTCACTTCATTAAGTGGAACACACTCGAAAATGGCAGCAACGATTCCCCCGAGAAAACAAGGGAAGGGAAGTTTGTAAGTGGAATGCAGTCTAGATAGAAATAAGCTAATCACATGATTAATGATATAAATAATAATCAATCAATCAATAAGAAAACATTTTTTTTCAGTTCAACTGAACCAAGGATTCAGGAAAAAACCCCAATACATTTTCTTTTGGAACACTATTTATGGTTTTACTACTGATGATAGAGAGTGACTTACAATCACTATAGCATTTGTAGTAGGGTTTTGTATCATCTCACCTGCTCAGGAAGCTAGAAAAAGACAGTCGCACTGGGTATCCATAGCGGATCATGCGGACCATCTCTAGAACCCCCACATACTGGAGCTGCGAGGACACGTGGAAGCTGTCGAACACATCCGGCTTACTGGCAGTGTTGGGTCTGACACATTGGATGAAGTGGGGTGTGCAGGACTGCAGTTTACTGGTGATCTCACACAGAGAGTTCTGGAAGGAGGAAAAAGAGCGGCAAAAAAGACAAGTATGAGGTATTGTTTACATAACGCTACATACTGATACATCAGTTTGTCTCAATGACTGCATTTGCTTCCATTTATTTAGCATCGTGAGTCATGGTGAATCCTCCTCTCACCATCTGTCACCAACAGAATAAGCTTTATAGTTAAAAATATTGTGAGTTATTTAAGGAGAATTTTTTTTTCATTCACACTTTATTTTAAGGTACAATATTCCCTATTAACAAAACATTAACCTTGACTTTTGGCTCAAACTTCTAATTTGCTACTTATTAATAGTTATTAATCTAGTAGTTAGGTTTAATTACTGTGCAGGATTAGGCATGAAGAATAAGATCAAGTCATAATAAACAGCCAGTATCTTAAGGTAATAAACTACACTACCTACAGTATCAATCCCAGTTGTAAGAGCAACAAATAATAACTTGACTTCTAGTTGCTCATTTGGAATAGTGGCAGAAGGTAAATTTTTCTGATGAATCATCTGTTGAACTGCATCCAATTATCACAAAAATTGGAGAAGACCTACATGGAGACAAGATTCTCACAGAAATCAGTCAAGTTTGGTGAAGGGTAAATCATGGTTTGGGGTTACATTTAGTATGGGGGTGTGCAAGAGATCTGCAGAGTGGATGGCAACGTCAAAAGCCTGAGGTATCAAGACAACTGTGCTGCCCATTACATTACAAACTGCAGGAGAGGGCAAATTCTTCAGCAGGATATCGCTCCTTCTCATACTTCAGCCTCCATATCAAAGTTTCTGAAAGCAAAATAGGTCAAGGTGCTCGAGGAATGGCCAGCCCAGTCACCAGACATGAACATTATTGAGCATGTCAGGGATAAGATGGAGGAGGCATTGAAGATGAATCTAAAGAATCTTGATGAACTCAGGAAGTCCTGCTAGAACGCTTTCTTTGCCATTCCAGATGACTTTATTAATAAGTTAGAGTCACTACAGAGATGTATGGATGCAGTCCTCCAAAATCATGGAAGTAAAACAGAATATAAATTATTTTCCCACTGCACCATGACTTTATATTCTATACTGTACATCATTTCTGTTAAGTGATAAGACTTTTGTCAAAGTAAAGTCAGACCTTACTGTCCTAATTCAATAATTAAAAATCAAGGCATGATCATATTTTATTTTGATAAAATATGTTCTAGAAGCCTTTGCCTTTATATAAGACACTTCTGATACAAATGAGCAACTAGAAGTCAATTTATTATTTGTTGTTGCTAAAACTTGGATAGGTGACAAGAATTTTGTCAGGTCATCTTGTGAATTGGTACTTAAACTATAAACCATTACTACATTTTAGTACATCAAGTTAAACTGAAAAATAAGAAAATTATAAATAGTGCCTTGGCAAGCTGAAATTAGTGTTTTGAGTAGGGTTTAATTTATTTTCAAATAACAACACTCAAGGATTTTTGATAATTTTCACAAAAATGTTATAGCCTCCACAATATTTTGCTGAATAAACACTGAAGCAGACAGTATATGCAAATAAATAACAGGAACATTGCTTTTAAACCAAAACAAACAATAACAAAACCTTTTTATTTTGTTTTGTGTAGTCTTTAGTAATACTAGAATGCAAGTTTCATAAAGAGATATTTATGTCAAAGATTACGTGTGTTCAATTTTTAAATGGAGTTTAAAACATGGATTGAACAAACAGCCAATCAGAACTCTCAAATCTTGCACAGTCACATGTTGCTTCGGGAATTCAATTCAATTCACCTTTATTTGTATAGAGCTTATACAATGTAGATTGTGTCAAAGCAGCTTCACATTCAAGATTATAGTAAATTGAAACAGTGTCAGTTTAATTTTCAGAGTTTCAGATCAGTTCAGTTCAGTTCAGCTCAGTTCAGTGTGGGTTAATAATCACTACTGAGAGTCCAAACACTGAAGAGCAATTCCATCGATGCACATTAATTGTATTGATTTATGAATGTTTGATGACTATATTTGCATAAATATGTAAACATGTTGCTTGATTCTGCTGTATCTTTGCTTGTATTTCATTCAGGATATTCTGTACTATTTCAGTCAATACATAATAGCGCCCCCTACCACATAATAACAAGAGAACTATGAATTGTTGCATCATAAAAGTTGAAATATACTGTTCATAGCAAGAATGAGTTGTTAAACTTGCTGTATATAATACCCTTGAACTATTTAGATGAAGGAATTTCCATCATGTCCATTGTACAATTATGTTATATGACACTTTGGCATTTTAAAGGGGTCATGAACTGAGACGACAGAATTCCCTTGATCTTTTAACATATATAAGGTCACTGTACTATAAAAAACATTCTGCTGTTTTCAGAGCTCAAACCTTTCTTGTTAGTCTAATAACAGCTTATATTAAAGCCAGTCTGCATAAAAGCTTATGGTATGAACATCACCTCCACAGAGGAAGATCAACACCTGCTGTACACCACTTCCTGTTTAGCCCTGCTCACCAATTCATACCATAACTGACAGGACAACATACAAAACATGTATGTACAGCTAAGTAGACAGCATTGCCTTCCTTCTATTATAAACATTAGCAAGAAGTGGATCAATATTATTTTTATGAAGTTCCAGGCCACTTCAGGTAAAAAAAAATGTGGTTCTTTTTTAAATGTTAGTATCAGTATTGTTAGTTTTTGGATGTCTTTAAACTAGTGTACTCTAAAACAGTGACAATTTTTGCGTTTAAAAAATATAAAACTGAAACAAACATATGTAAGGCTTGTAGTTTTTCACTTACACCTAAATGGATTAATGGTTCGCATACCTCATATTTCAGTTTCTCTTCAAATAATGACCAATCAAACGCTCTCTAGTATCTGACATGCTCCGCCTCCTTCAAGACGCTTCACATTTGATGCACTTGAGCTCAAGCACTCTCACTGGCACAGTGGTGATCAAGCAAAACGCTATTGGCTGTTTTATAAAAAGGGGAGGGGCAACATTATGTCCCATCCTCTTTTCATGTTTTGGTTGCAATTGCATCAAACATTTGAATAAAAATGCATATTTCAAAGATCTATGACACCACGTTAGTCATGCTGCAGTGGATATATTAGAACTGCTAGATTTACAACATGTTAGTTCATCAACTTCTCCTGAATTACATTGAACTAAGTGGATGTTTAACTGAAAGAAGAATAGAGTAAATGGTATGGTAACCTAAACAAGTGTACATCTGATGTCAGATTAAGTGTAAAATGATCATCATTGCCCTTTTCCAAAGACATCAGCATGCATTCTAATGTCTGGAACGCAAGACAAACATTATTTTAATGGAAACACTGACAGTTTTTGAACTTTGGCAAGCAAACGCGTACATTTTTCTCTGGCTCAGCACCAGTCATCACAGGACAGCAGTTTTAAATTTCACAGACGATGATGTGACACAAGGTGGCATGTTGGCTCAGTGGTTAGCACTGTCGCCTCACAGCAAGAAGGTTGCTGGCTCGAGTCCCGGCTGGGCCAGTTGGCATTTTTGTGTGGAGATTGCATGTTCTTCCCGTGTTCGCGTAAATGCGAGAGTGTGTGTGTTTCCCCATACTGGGTTGCAGCTGGATGGGCATCTGCTGTATAAAACATATGCTGGAATAGCTGGTGGTTCATTTTGCTGTGGTGACCCCTGATAAATAAGGGACTAAGCTGAAGAAAAATGATTGAATGAATCATGTGAAACGTTCTTCTTTTTTAAACTTTCTTTATATATTTTTTTACTTTTAACATGTACTTATGAAAACAAAACATGCAAAATTATTCAAAAAAACTAAAATAAAAGTTACAATTAAAAGTATATAAATCAATAAATGCATGCGCATACACATACAATACAAAGGCATTAAAACAATGGTAAATTAATAGCAGGGGATACAAGATACAAATCGTACGGACAAAAGACTCATATCAGCTTCCTTCAGAAATCCTATAAAGAAGAAAAAAAAAACTTTTCTGGTTTCTATTAACTATATTTAAACACTGAATGTTCTAATCACCCCAGTGTGATCACACACTTGAAAAGGCTGAAAAGGACAATGCTGTTCTGACTATATTAGATCTGACAGTAATGCTGTGCCACACAAATGTTTTTTTTATGACATGGCCGCTATTGATCTGCTATTAAAGATCGCTCAATATGTACTTAGTATCTATGCATTTTTAACCTAAAAACACAGCAGCGTCCATGAGGGATGAGGCTATTCATGCTTGAGTGTACATTGACGGCACACAGCTGTCCTTTCCATCTTTTGAAAATGTTTATATATGCAAAACTGTTTTGTACCAACTGGCATTTACTTCAGAGTCTGCAAGGCCAGGCCTGTGTAGACAGTGTGTTCCGATGTTGCGATGAGACTCACTTTTATTTATTTTTTTAAACCTAAGACAATGGTAGAAAATAAATCAAAAGTGCAGTTAAATAACCCCTTTAACAGTCATATAACTTAATACACAGTTTCACGGAGCATACATAATTATGGGGTGAAATTATATCAATTTAAGACTAAACAATTTTTGTCTTATCCATAATCTATAACAGTATACAAAACAATCCTAGCATTTTCAGTATGATTCATGCAATCTACTAAATATTTATTGAACCACATTCGAGTGTAAATGATTTGTTGAACACATTTTTTTGCAAATCCCAGCTTATGCATGCATATGTGGGTGTACTGTATTTACAAGCCTAAAAAAGCCAAAAAAAAGAGCCTTGTTCTGAATGATGATGTCATAGGTCCATGCTGAGTCAGCAGCATCGGCAATAAGCCTGCCATCGTCATGTGCCATTTCTACTGACGCCAGTCGACAGAAAAGCGATGAGGAAAGACGGCGCCGCGGGTCGTAATGCATACAATCAGCCATTCAAAGGAATAAACGAAAAAAGCTGCCAATTACGGCTGCTCTGTCTTTCCATGAGGGCAAAACGCTAATGAAAAACACATTAGACTCGATGTTATTTATTATTGTTGAAGGATCTCACGTCGCTCGTCTGGGAGCTATTTAGGCGTGGATAAATAACGTGTGTTTGTGTGCATGCAGTGTGCTTTATGATGTAATCTGTGCTGAACAGAGGGGGCAGATTAGAGAGGAACAGTGCGTGCTCTTCCCTGCTATAACCCTTAGATCTCCTGCTGCAGAAATCAGGTCACGTATTGTTAGAACGTGCAAGAATGAGCACATGATGTACATATGTTTACCTGTAAACGTTTGCTGTGAGAATGAGGTCATGATGAAAGCCAGGGCACGTCTGAATGTGCGCAAGAATGTGACGCTTCTTTAATAGGTGGGTGTGGTAGGAAGACCTGTTCACATTGGTTGAAATGGAGTCGTGAGAGAGTCTACGATGGGGATGGGAATCTGAGGAAACTGTTATTTTGCATATACAGCGGGGGAAATAAGTTTTGAACACATCATGTTTTTCCCTGTAAATAATATTTCTAAGGGAGCTGCTGACATAAAATTAAACCAGATTTTGGTAAAAAAAAACAAACAAAAAAAAAACAAGAAAAAAAAACAATACAAACATTAAAACAATACAAAACCAAAAAACTAATGAAAAATTTGTTGTGTAATAAGAACGGAATGATACAAGAAGGATGTACTGAACTACTGACATGTATTTAATACTTTATATAAAAGTTTTTTTTTTATGATGGCAGCTATAAGACGCCTCTCATATGGAGAATAAAGTCACATGAATTGTTCAGGTGTGAGTTTTTCACAGACTTCAACAGAGTGTAAATACCTTGATGGTCCTGTTGGTCTCTATCAACTCTGAGCTTGATTTTGTATTTTGTATTGGATTTAAGTCAGGTGATTGACTGGGCCATATACGGCTTGATTTTCTTTCTCTTAAAGCATTTGAGAGTTTCCTTGGCTCTTGCTGAAATGTAGTTTCATCTTCATCATTCTGATAATGTAGATGTTGGACTAAAGCAGCTAATATTAATTTACAATGATGAAAGGCAGAGGGTTGCTGAAGAACTACTGAGAGATTTCAGCTGTTGTCTGGGCTTTCATTGCCTTTCTACACCTCCCTTTCTTCATGTGTTTAATACTTTTTTTTACCTGTGCCATTTTATTTTATTACACACAACTTCATTTGTAAACTAATTTGTTTTGTTTTCTTTACATATATAGATTTCTTTGGTTGTTACCAAAATCCGGTGGAAATTTCAAGTCAACAATATCTAGAAATATGTTTTCTGAGAAAAATGGTGATGTGTTCAATACTTATTTTCCCCACTGTATATCAGAAGACAAGTAATGAGTTTTACCATATTTTATATATATATATATGTGTGTGTGTGTGTGTGTGTGTGTGTGTGTGTGTGTGTGTGTGTGTGTGTGTGTGTGTGTGTATAATTCTTTTTTGCTTTATCATCAATTTTAGATAGTATTACATTTTAGCTTTACAAACTAGAAATCTAAAGAGGACTGATTCAAAATATAAAAACAAAATGTCTTAAATAGAGTGACAGTAATGATGCATTTGTAACTGCTCACTAAATTTAAATTTCAAAAATTTTGTATATTTTTTTAAAATATAAGTCCATTTATGTTTTCACATACATACTAAAAACAGAAATATTGATTTTAAACTTGTGAATATTGTGTGGTATTAAAACCATGGAAAAGTTTTAGAAAAATAACATTTCTATTTGAATTAAAAATACGTTAAAATAATAATTTTGTTTTGATTTTGCACTTAAACATGTTTGGGAGGTTTTTTAATGCATTTGTTTAGATAGCTATTCTAACCCAAATAAGATAATATACTCACTTTCCTCTCATAAAGTCATACATTTTAAACCTTAATTTAAGATTATTCATTCATTCATTTTTTTCGGCTTGGTCCCTTTATTAATCTGGGGTCGCCACAGCGGAATGAACCGCCAACTTATTCAGCATATGTTTTATGCAGCGAATGCCCTTCCAGCTGCAACCCATCACTAGGAAACACCCATACACTTCCATTCACACACATACACCATGGTCAATTTAGCTTACCCAATTCACCTATAGCACATGTCATTGGACTTGCGGGGAAAACCAGAGCACCCAGAGGAAACCCACACAAACATGGGGAGAACTAACAAACTCCACAAAGAAATGCCAACTGACCCAGCTGTGGCTCAAACCAGCGACCTTCTTGCTATGAGGCGAGAGCGCTACACACTGCGCCACCATGCTGCCCTTAATTTAAGATTATTTGTTTATTAAATAATACTTAATGTGATTTAATGAATCTGTCATGACAGCTCTCTGAGACATTTAGTATGGTAATGAATATGTAATTAAAGCAATGATGATGTGTTTGGTCTTGGCGATGCAGATATGTTACGCTGCTGCTGCTTTAATTAATGGTGAAGCAAGTACCAACACTTGCTACTGCCAGTATATTCACAGAGAATTTAACACTCTGCTGCTACAAACATCTATACACGGGTGGTGCAGGGGTGGAGGAGGGTCTCTCACTGCAATTTGTCAACACAAACAACACTTCGGTTTTTAAATGTTTAAGAGCAAGCTCATTGTCTGCTGAGGCGACAGCAACCAATCATCTGCACCATGTAGTTGGTGAAGTAGTAGGAGCAGATTAGATATGCCTGATTAGATCCGCCTGAGCGCCTCAATACAGTTTCATGACAGAACTTTGCATATTTAAAATGGTTTCATGTATTTTGGTCAAAAACTCAATAAAACTCAATAAAAGCATAATACATATTTTTAATGTTTATTTTTATTCAGGCTCTTAAATGAAACTTTTGTCGTTGACCTATATTGAATTTGATGCAATTCTGATCAACTAAATGGTAACACTTTGCAATAAGACTGTATTAGTTAATGTTAGTTTATGTATTTACTAACAGGAACAAGCAATGAACAATGCATGTATTACCATACTTATTCATCTTTGTTAAGGGCAACCCCTGATAAAGAAAATAATAAGCTGAAGGAAAGTTAGCAAGTTAATGTTAGCTAATGGAAGTTGACTTTTGCATTAGCTAATGTTAAGAACATGAATTTGGATTTTAATAATGCATTACTAACTCACAACTCACACAATTTTTACCTGAATTGCAAATAAGGGCAGGTACCCTTAGTAAAGCCAAATTTAACTTAAAAGAATAAACAAATAATTGCTTCCTACTAGCAAACTTGAATGCAAAAACTACTTTTACCATAACCAAGTAAATGATTAATTCCTTCCTACTAGCAAAAATTTATCCAGGCAACCAAACACATACTTAAATATAGTATAACACTCATGAGCTAATATCGCCATCCCCACTAAACGCTGGATAGCTTCAACTGAGCCAACAGCACATAAACTAACATTATTACGTGGCTGTCTGGAAAACTCAATTCTGATTGGGCAGTCGCAACATTCCAAAGGTATGTTATTCCAGGATAACAACCGCTAAATAACACAGGCTCATCCATGAACTTCGAATCACATTGACCATCAGTGAATAAGTTTAAATCCATATATGTACATCCATATTCATGCTTGTGTATCACGCCACAGGTTTTGACTGTTTTAATTAATCTTATAGAGGTTAGTATACTATATTCAATCAGTTTTGTTTCCATCAGCTTTGCATTATTGAATGTTTAGTGCCATCTGGTGGCTGAATGATGCACAAGTTATGGTATACTCCATCAGCTGTTTTTTGTTTTTGTAAGATTTGTGTTTAATCAATCAACTATTTTGACTCAGGACAATATTTTGTGTCTTATTCTGTATGCTTTGTGGCAAGTAGCCATGTAATAAGTACATCCAGGATAGAAATAAAGCCCTTCACTCGTGTACTGTGTTTTGCTTCACGTCAGCCTGCCGATAAGACTTTATTCTGGGATAACAACCTTCTGAACATACTTTATTCCCACCTTCACTAATGAAACCTTATTGTAAAGTGTAACCACTTAAACATGTTTTTGGCAAAGAGAACCAGAAATCTAGAAGCAAGCTATGTAAGTGTGTGTTGCAGAAGAAGTCATTGAGCAGTTCTCTCCCACAGTAACACTGAGTCTGCTGTTCATTCATACATGATCCAGCCAAAAATCACCCACTCTGATCACTAAAACATCAGCAGAACAATATCCTTCCACCCCGCAAACCCCACTGTGCATGAGAGAGCAGCCCAACACTAGCACTTCTAAAACTGCAAGCACATGGGCCTTCAAGACGTCTAAAACCATTAAATATTAGGCAACTTTTTGAGCTCCCAGGCATTATTAGGACATCCAGAAACAGGTAAGGTCTGCATCTGGATGGTCTGAGTTGGTTCAGGTCAAGATTTGGCATCTGCTAGTGGTCTGAAGTAGACTCTTACCTTGAGCTGCACCGCCACAGTGATTGGTCCACAGCGCTCCAGTCTCTGGAGGAACGACAACGCACCCTTCTTCTTTAGCAGCTGCACACACAAATAAAAACACTGTTAGATCTAATTTGTAAACTTATATATTTTTTGACATCCAGCTATATAACATTGTAAAAAATTATAGGTTCCAAACAATTCCTTCCTACATTCATTCCCAACACAAATCGATTAAGTTAACGTAACAGTTTTTTTTTACAAATCTAATAGAATTGAACATAAAACAATTAAGTTGTCCTAAAAGAAACAGAAAAATTGTGTTGTTTCCACTCAGTTTGAACAAACAGCACAAGTATTTTTTGAGTGTACAAGCAGAATAATCATAACTGACAAAAAGTAACACCAGCTCAAAATTGCAAAAATATGTCAGGGATTCGCAATTTGTAATGTACGCTACACTTTACAACTGTTGTTAAAGATCTAAATGAATTACTCATTGATTTTAGATCAATATGATACAAAATTGGGCAACAAAGTGACTTAGCGCTGTCACCTCACAGCAAGAAGGTCGCTGGTTCGAGTCCCAGCTGGGTCAGTAGGCATTTCTGTGTGGAGTTTGCATGTTCTCCCCGTGTTCACGTGGGTTTCCTCCGGGTGCTGCGGTTCCCCCACAGTCCAAAGACATGCGCTATGGGTGAACTGAATAGACTAAATTGGCCGTAGTCTATGTGTGTGAATGAGTGTGTATAGATGTTTCTCAGTCCCCGTTTACACTAGTACGTTTTAGTTTTAAAACGGCGTTTTAGACTGAAAACGATCTGCGTCCACACTAGCGTTTCACCCAGCGTTTCTGAACAGCTCTCCGTCTACATTAAAATGGTGAAAACGCACATCACGTGACCACACACACACTCTCTGGCATGCAGTGCAGTGCAGCGTGCTTTGAGCACATACCCATATGAGAGCTATGCATGTCGGACTGTTCATTAGGGATCTCCTGCTGGATCTAATCTCACTATATTTGTTAAACGTGATATTTAATCTTGTTGTCTATATCTAATGACATATTCCCCGACTTAGGTCTTTTGAATCTATTACTTGTTCTCAGGTAACGTGTTTTGGCTGAGCGCAAAGATAAGTTAGGTTAATATCTTAATTAATGTAACTGCGGACACCGATTCTGCACATCGGACTGTTTGCTTGCCTTTATTTTCTCTATTGTATAAACTTATTGTGCATTATACTTTTATAATGGTCATTATTCATTATTTAAACTGATATTCAATGAAAGAGACAGGGTTTCGTATTTTCAATAAAAATGAAAGGAGGCAGTAATGTTATAGGCTCCGTTTTGTTATAAATATGCATGAAGATGACGGTCATATTCAGCTACACGACGCCTCAACATTTCTGCTGTCTGTTAAGTTGCTAATATTAAAATGAAAATAGGCAGTTCCTCACATCATGTTTTCATTTTATTGTTAAGATAGTGAAACAGCATAGCCAGGGTGATGTGAATGACTTTATAAAGTACACACTCGGGAGTTTGTTTTTCATATCAAACTTGCAAAGTCTGAACTTACAAGTAGAGGATGAAGACTGAATTGTGTGAAGGCTACTTAATATTGAGGAAAAGCCCCAATCAGATACGCAAATGTCTGCAGCCCCGCCTCCACGTTCAATTGTCTCCGTTTCCCCCATCTACACTGAGACAGAGCAGCAGTGTTTTAGAATGAAAATGGCCTCTTTAGCATTTCAAAAAAGGCTCCATTTTCGGGGCTCGAAAACTCCGGCTGATGGGCTAACCGTAGTAAAACTTATGCGCTTTAAAACTAAAAAGTATTAGTGTAAACGGGGCCCTAAGAACTGGGTTGCAGCTGGAAGGGAATCCGCTTTGTAAAACATATGCTGGATAAGTTGGCGGTTCAATCGCTGTGGCGACCTCTGATGAACAATAGGACTAGGTCGAAGGAAAATGAATGAATGAATGAATGATACAAAAAAAATAAATAAAAAATCAACTTGTGTTGCACAAGTTAAGTAAAACAAACAAATAAAACAGATTATGAATTGAACACCAAAATGATTATGTTTGCTAAAATGTGTCATTTATGTTGCAATACTAACTACAATTTTCAATATGTAATTTGTAATCAGTAATCATTTAATTATTCACCAACATTTTTAGGTTTATTTTTTCTATTGACCACAACACTTTCTGAAAAATGTTCTGAAATTCTTATAAAGTTCTTTCAACATTTTTCACAATGTCT
>CAIGQZ010032939.1:3031847-3048886 GCA_903798205.1 Danio tinwini
GTAAACACACACATTTACATGGACTACAAATCCGCCATGTTTTGGACTACAACTCCATACATGCACTCCGCTCACACACGTTCTAGATCATGACTGATTGCCTACTCACAGCTGAAACCACTCAAGGACTGATTATTGCATACATAAGGAACACTAACACTGTTGCTGAGTCTTGCTATAGCTGTTACAAGTGAACATTACGACTCGTTTCTCCTTGCCTTGCCTTCCGTGTTTTAGACCTTTGCTTTATTTTGTTTGTTTATTCCCTGTATGCTGCCTGCCTTGTGACCATCTGCCTGCTATTACGACTATGACTCTGGATTGCCCTTATACATCTGTTTGTTCCTGTTTTGATCACTGCTTACCTAACCATTCTACTAATAAAGACCTGCATACGGTTCCTCACTACGTTGAAGCATCTATCCTGGTTACACTATCAAGTGCATAACTGCATATTAGTAGCACCAAATTGAGGTCATTTCAGTCCCCTTGGCCTGTTCCATCAGTGCTGATCCTCTGGCACTAGAGATAATTATGGGGAAACTCGGTTTATTTGAGTACAGAATCAAAATACACTTTCCCTAGTGTCACGTTAAAGCAATTAAAGATGATATTATAATGTTTTCAAAACAAAACTGGTTTAAACTGTGCAGTGTAAAAAGAGACTTTGTTTTTCTTAAGTCAAACAGCTGTTCTGGTGGTAAAAAAGGACATGCATATGACACAGCTCAGTCATTTAGCTACTCAGTAGGAAAGAAAATGATTATATTTTACAGCAAACTGCTGCTTTAAATCAAAATCTCTTCAGGGTGCCCTGATTCCCTTAAAACGCACCATCGCTACACTAAAATCTTCTCATTTTGAGGAGACACACAACAAAACAAAGCCTAATACTATAAGGTGCAACTTTTTTTATCCCATTTCTCCCTTCAAAAGTCAAACCAAACAACTCATTTGTGCGTCTCCGTCTTAAACCTCAGCATGTTACTTCAAATTACTGTCACTGACGCTCTTGGGAACAGAACTAGGGCTTATGTAAGAGGGTTACCAGGGTATGTGGGTAACCAGGGGTGCCAGCGGCGCATGAATTGAGCCAATCAGAGAGCTTGTACATTACAGCACTGACCTCAATATGGACTGCAGAGATCTGATTAAAGGCACGACGGGAACTGAAGAATTAAAGGCCGTCAAAGAAGACCGATAAAAGCAGGAGGGTGAATCTCAGAAAATGTGTCACCAACAACAACAACAAAAAAGAAACAATTAGTTATATTTTACAAGAGGATGAAGGATATTTTTGGATCATTAAGACTGTTTGCATTGATCAAAACAGATTAATACTGGAATTTCAACCTAATAATCCAAGATGGAAAAAAAAATATATATTTCCCAGCATCAGAACAACAAAAGTGTCATGTTTATTATCTGTTTACATAATTTAACATGTTTATTTGTATCTTTCTATCATTCTGAGAAAGAAAATCACAATATGCTGAAAAAAATGTCACCAAGTGTAACAATATTTTATATATTATATAATATTATATAATATATAATTATATATAGCAATGCCATATAACAGTATATTAGTTCATTATATAGTATAATAACAAGTCCGAATAAGTATGTTGTGTACAATTTTACAATAATACATATTTCGCACTGAATGACGTTAGGAGTACCCCCCCCCCCTATATTTACATGTACAAAAGATGATAAAGCATGGTTTTTATGTATATAAAACTTTTATGCTTGTCTTATTAGTTATGGATACTAAAATCAAACATCACATAATTGACAAACGTATTACTAAATCAAGTAGTGATACAGTTGAAGTCAGAATTATTAGCCCCCTGAATTATTAGCCCCCCTGTTTATTTTTTTATCCCCAATTTCTGTTTTACGGAAAGATTTTTTTCAACACATTTCTAAACATACTAGTTTTAATAGCTTATCTCTTATAACTGATTTATTTTATCTTTGCCATGATGACAGTAAATAATATTTGACTAGATATTTTTCAAGACACTTCTATACAGCTTAAAGTGTCATTTAAAGGCTTAACTGGGTTAGTTAGGTAGGCTAGAGTAATAAGGGCAAGTATTGTATAACAAAGGTTTGTTCTGAGACTATCGAAAAAAAAATATAGCTTAAAGGGGCTAATAATTTTGTCCTTAAAATGGTTTTAAAAAAAATTTAAACTGCTTTTATTTAGCCAAAATAAAGCAAATAAGACTTTCTCCAGAAGATCAGAGAAATCACATTATCAGAGATACTGTGAAAATTTCCTTGCTTTGTCAAACATCATTTGGGAAATATTTAAAAAAGAAAAACAATTCAAAGGGGGGCTAATAATTCTGATTTCAACTGTACATATTTTTTTTCCATAACCCAGGTATTTTTCAAAAGAATTTTTAAATGACTTGAAAATAGGATGATTATTATAATGTGCCGCTCATATAGTGGATGTTTGTGTGAGGGTTGAGTTAGATGAAGCACCAATTAATTCATAATTTATTCCCACAACTTATTAATTTGTGACCAGGTTTATTAATTCAATCCCTCAGTTGAGGTCAGTCATGACCGTGCTGTACTAATTTGCTCCCTTGCCAAGGTATATTTAACTAAGGCATATGAACAAATTACATGACTGACATGAAGCATACAGATGAATTAATAAACCTGGACACCAATTAAAAGGGAAACAAAACAAGAAAATTATTTAAGTGATGGGGCAATTGGTCACAATATGCGTTAACCTTTTTATTTTCTTTTTCTACCCAATCTACATACACTGTAAAAATTGCTAGTTTCCACACAATTCATTCATGTTGTTCCAATACAAATAGATTAAGTTAACTTGATTGTTTTTACTAATTTTAAGTGGATTGAATGTAAAACAATTAAGTTGTACTAAAAAAAAAAACTCAAGAACTGTGTTCATTTAGCTAATTTTTTGTTTAAACAAGCAACACTTTTTTTGAGTGTAGCTAACTATCCACCTTAAAAAGGTTATTTAACACTAGAATTCATATTAAATATGAGATACCAAATGAAATGAACAAATACATGGTATTTGCAAAGTTTTCCCAAAGTATTCCCTTAGAACATACCCTCAGCACAGCTCAAAAGCTGTTTGTGGCTTTTAATGAATAACACTATGATATGGGTCATAACGCATGCAATTAGGTAGCCATGTTGTTTCTCAGCTGCTTTCTTTTGTTCACACAACTGCCTTCCTTTTAAAAGTGCAAATCAGGCTTTACCACTTGATGACCATCAGCAATCTTTTTTTTTTAGGTTACAGACGTTCAAAACTGCTTTTTATTCCTTTTGAAGACTTTTTGGATGTATATAAGGGGTAGCGGTAATGACTTGTTGGTCTTAATTAATATTAATTATACAAATGTAAATATTTCGGTATAGTTCGCCTAAATGCATGCAGCTAACAACACATGTTCCAGTCAAACACATGTATTACTGGCGAGCTGTGACTTGTTAAAGTTTAGTGTCCATTGCAGGTCAGTAAATTCAAGCAATGCAACACAACCCACTATAGCTATTACTATAGTTCAGAAGAGGGCGAGTTAAGCACTGTTACCAGATATTTTTTTCTGAGGAAGTTGCTAAAAGTGATACAATTTATGCTAAAAGTTGCTAAATGATGTCTTAATGTCATTGAGTGATTATGTCATTATGAAATCACAATTTAATATATAAAATAATTAATTAGTTTTCTCAAATTGACTGGCTATCACAGCAAAAACATTATTTGAAATATATTAAATTCAAACAGTTGTTCTGTTACTGTTTTAATTATTTCACCAAATGTGTGCTACTGCTGTTGCATTTAGCCAACAAATATTGCTGGTGTTCATCACATACACACACACCTTGCACACTGAGTTCAACACGTATTAATTTGTTGCAAAAAAATGCTAAACATTTGGTTCTCCTCTCTCTTCTTCAAAATAGAAAAAGAAAGAGGCATAAATATTGTGTACGTCCAATACAATACACTGCACTGAGAGAAAGGAGAGTTCACCTGCTTATCAAACAACATTCCCAAAATGCAAAGCTTATTTCAGGAAATCAGTGGAATCTTTGTGACTTTGCTTGTGATACCAGGGTTTCTATTGGTTTTATCAAGTCGAATTTAAGACTTTTAAAGACCTTTTAAAGACCATGAATGCAATTTTAGACTTACACAAGGCTAAATGCTAAAAATCTTTAATGGCCAAGTTAAAACCTTAAAAAACCTTAAAATGAAATGTTATTGTAAGGTAGATAATTGAACCATAAGTAAATAAAGTTCGAAAATAAAAGTTTCTTAAAATTTATATAGAAATATATTGTAAGTGATTGGACGGGTGTTGGCCCAATTGGGTATAGCTTTACATGGACATAGGAAAATTAAGACTCATTTAAAAGGATTTTAGACCTACAGTTGAAGTCAGAATTATTAGCCCCCCTTTGATTTTTTTTTCCTTTTTAAATATTTCCCAAATGATGTTTAACAGAGCAAGGACATTTTCACAGTATGTCTGATAATATTTTTCTTCTGAAGAAAGTCTTATTTGGTTTATTTCAGCTAGAATAAAAGCAGCTTAAAAAAACATTAAGGCCAAAATTATTAGCCCCTTTAAGCTATTTTTATTTTTTTTTGCAATAGTCTACAGAACAAACCATCGTTATACAATAACTTGCCTAATTACCCTAACCTGCCTAGTTAACCTAATTAACCTAGTTAAGCCTTTAAATGACACTTTAAGCTGTATAGAAATATCTTGAAAAAAATATCTAGTAAAATTTTATTTACTGTCATCATGGCAAAGATAAAAATAAATCAGTTATTAGAGATGAGTTATTAAAACTATTATGTATAGAAATGTGTTGAAAAAATCTTCTCTCCGTTAAACAGAAATTGTGGGAAAAAATAAACAGGAGTTTAATAATTCAGGAGGGCTAATAATTCTGACTTCAACTGTACAGCACAATATGTCAGTGGATTTAAGACTTTTTAAAGCCTAAAAATTTGTTTTTTGAAATATAAGACATTGAGACTTTTTAAGACTGTGCAGATGCCCTGGATATTTCACACATGTCCGTCTGTAAACGAGTCCTGAACAGAGACTGGCAGTACATTAAAACAATGCACACACACACACACACACACACACTGTGAACAACAAAAAATTGATGGGTTCCACAAAGAAATTAAGTAAGCTTATTAGTTTTTTTTTTTTTTTGCTAATTTAAGTGAATTAAACATCCACGTTTTAAATAAGCATTTTTAACAAACAGCAAACATCATTATTTTGAGTGTAAATTCACACACACACACGCACGCACGCACGCACACCAAACAGCAGCAGGAGTTTCATTAGTCTACAGTGGTACTGCCACATTCGGTCTTTATAATACTCACTTTAAAATGTTTTTTATAAAGTGATCTGTGGGTTCAAGTACCGGCATTCTGGATGCCTTTCACTTGTACAGTGGCTCTAAACTGTCAAAGCACATCTCAAAAAATGCTCATGCAGTTCCAAAACACATCATCCTGTGCCTGTCTTTTCCTTATAGCTCACACCACCTTCCAGCAGTTGCATGCCAACAAATTCATGCTTTTGCTTGATTGAGATACAACAAAAACAGTGCGCTTAAGAATTAGTGGAACCGAATTTATACTGATATAAAACAGGACTGGCTAGTGTGTGCATTCAGAACACAATGTACATTATTTTAATCAGAATATAAAAAAAAGATGTGCAGGTAAACATGGCTAGTGATAATAAAAGAAAGCACTAGACTGAAATACTTGATTGAGAAAGCCAGCAAACAGGCAGAGTGACGCATCTCTGTGTGTTTTGTGCCTGCTGTGATGCCCGTGTTTTCTCTGAATGGGATTTCTGCAAGCTGATCAATGGACTGCATGTATTTGGGGTAACGCTGTCTAATTTAGGTCACTTCCGCAACACAGACTCGATAAAGCTAAAAATAGCTTGGCTTGGGAAAAGGCACGATTTGTTCTGACTGGGTCTAGTCATGGGCCTGGCAGTCACGTGGTGGATGATCGTCACTTTTGTGGCTTATGATCGTCAGCGTGCGTGTTTGTGGAGGATTCAGAAGTCACGCTGACTAAACAACACTAGTCCTGAAGCATATACTGTACGTCATAGACTGAGGGAAGCCCACATTTACACAAGTTCAAAAGCAAACAAAGGCCTGTTTACAATATTTCATTAAATACAAGCATGCATTTTCACCCCCATTCTCCAAATGAATAATTTTTTTGTACAAAAAAATGGCACAATAAAAACTAAAGCATCAGATAACTTAATCCTTTAAAATAAACAAATAATCATGTACAGTGCTCAACATAAATGAGCACACCTAATTTTTTATGAATATTTTTATCCATTTCTCAATAAATATAGGTAATGTATTTTGGTGCATTTAAACAAAACAGATTTATTAAACAGATATATTTAATAAAAATATTATTTTAGTCACCAAACACATTTAGAAATAGAAAGACAATACATTTTAATTCATGTAAAATTTTGGAAAAGAAAATTCTAAACTTTTTTGCTCCTCTTGAATTTTGCTTTTTTTTACATGTTTTATGTAATATATTCCCCTAAAATATAAATTAGGGTATATTAATTTTGGACCGTTATCCTAAGTTATTATGACCATTAACAAGCTCCAGATTTGGCTTCAGTACTGACTAATCTAATGTATATGCACACATAAAATATTGTAAAGCTTCCTTTAGAAAATGTTCATTTAAATGAGAGGTTTGTGAGGGGTGCACTCATATATGTTGAGCACTGTATGTGTGTTTATTAATGATTTTTAATAATATTATACCATTATCGTCTATAAATTCTATTATATAACATATGTATATTACAATATAAAGTTATATTTATAAAATAAGTATTAAACATTTCTAAACTATAATAAAAAATAAAGATGCATTTATTACTGTAAATAATTTATATAAAAAATAAATATATAGAATTAAGTATATTTTAAATATATTGATTTATTATAATAAATCAATATTAATAATAATAATAATAATAATAATAATAATAATAATAATAATTAAAAATAATAATAATAATAATAATAATAATAAAGCATTTCCAGGTAAATGCAATTAAAAAGCTATATGTGTTTTTGTTTCTGTATGTAATCATACTATTTTTTAACAAAACATATGAAAATTATATCTAAAAATCTTCATAATAAAATATTCACAAAGGTACATGATTAATAGTGCAAATGTTTTTAACAGTAAAAAAATGTTTCATATAAACTATATAATATAATTAAATATAACAAAAATACATTATTAACTCAATTTGTATTGTACTAACAAACAGTTGTCATTGTATAAATATATATTATTAATATAAATAAATTAAATAGTGTATAAAAACACAGGAAAGCCAGGAAATAAACAAGCACATAAACAAAAGTAATAATCAAATAAAGTTTGTAAGTATGTGTTTGTTTAAGTTTATATGGTTGCATGTATGTATTTATGTAAAAAAAATAAAATCAAATTAACTAAAAGTCTCCACTGGTATATTGATGTACCTTGTTCAGTTCCACATATTTCTTGGCGTCTCTGGCAGGATTTAGCATGGTGCTTTTGTTTATCAGTGTGCCTTTGGGTCCATGGAGCTTAATGCGCTGGTGTTGGGGAACCAGTGAGCCGGTCTGAGTCAGTTTACACTGGAACATTTGATGGATGAGCACGTTCTCACTCGCTGTTCAGAGGGGGGAAGAGAGAAACCAAGAGAGAAAATAAACACAAGGCTACACGTGTTTAAAGCTTAATTACAGCAGGCGCCAGAGCTAATTGTCTCCCCTCATTTACACCCCCCCCCCCCCCCTCCCTCAAAACACAACAGCAGCCCATTCAAACCTTCTGACCTTCTGAACATTTCATAATTGTTCTAAAGATGAACAAGCTGGGATTCCAGGCTTCCATTACACAATACCTTAGTGCTATTTTCTAAATGTACCTATACATTAAATTAACCTATGCTAAGCAGCTAAGATGGTTTTCATCTTGCTATAAGGCATTCTAAAAATGATGGCAGTGGATGCTGTTAGATTTGAGTATAAGACATTAGCATGTTATCCCAGCATTAAAGGTGCACTAAGCAATATTTAAAAGCTCTTTAGACCGACTTAGTCCTAAAAAACACTATCAGCCAATCAGCAGTAGTGAGTGTGCCTATAACTATAGCTGATATATCAAAAAGGGGAGGTTTTGTTGGGTTATGGGTGAGTATTTGATGTGCATTTAAATATCAACATTGTTTTTTGATTTCTAATACAGCATGCATCAGTTTTTGTCCACAGAGTCGGACCAAGTACTAAAAGACTTGTAGCCAATCAGTGGTAAGTAGTGTGTCTAGTAACTATAACAGAGATATTGAAAAGAGGGACCCTTTGTTGGATTATGTTCATGTTTGTTTTGTTGTGCTTTTAAATATCAACATTGTTTTTGACCACAGAGTCCGACTAAGCCCTAAAACACTTGTAGCCTATCAAAAGTAAGGGGCATGACTAGTAACTATAGCTGAGATATCAAAAAGAGGCTTGGATTATGGATGCTTTGTTTAAATTTGTTTTGTTGTGCTTTTAAATCAACATTGTGTGGCAAACATTTGCTCAGAGCACCTTTAGTGGCTAGAAAAGCCACTTATATTTGAAAGCAACCATGCAAAAGGTGTTTCTGGAGGTTTTGTATTTCACAGAGGAACTGCGGATTCAGAATGTCAGGATTAAACTGATCTTTTCTGATTTCTGCAGTTTAATGGGTCCTCTTGCAGCACCGGCTGCATCATTACTTTTTTTCCAGAATATAGTTATAAAAATACATATAAATACAAAGTTGTTTTAATATTATAATATTATTTTACAATATAACTGTATTTTTAGGTCAAATCAACACCGGAACAACCACAATTCTGTAACCACTAAAAAGTCCATAGTGATCATTCTGACCATTCATATAAGACTCTATTGATCTGAATTTTTGTCATGTCATGTTTACATTCAAAGCTTCTGAGATTTCAAAATGAAGTTTTGAATGGAGTCATTAACACAAAAACATGACAATTTTGTAATATACCCCATAATTGTGAACAAATTACTAGATTGTTAGTTGAAAAGTTGCTAGGCAACAGAAACAGCATATTTAAAGGCACGGAAAATATATGCAGTCAATTTAACCATTATGACCATTTAAGTTATAAATACTCAGAATTCTAGTGTTTCGTAAATAAAAAAAAAATGTTAGAATGAAATATATACACATTTAGAAAAATTCAGTGTACTATAGTTATGACCAATCAAAACTAAAAATTACAAAAAAAATTTATAAATAAAAAAATAAAATTAATAGCTTTTCGTATTTATCACAGTGAGAGTGGTTGAGCCCAAGTGCAGGAGGGCCGGTGTCCTGCAGATTTTAGCTCCAACCCTAATCAAACACACCTGAACAAGCTATTCAAGGTCTTACTAGGTATACTTGAAACGCCCAGGCAGGTGTGTTGAGGCAAGTTGGAGCTAAACCCTGCAGGGCACCGGACCTCCAGGAACAAGATTGGTGACCCCTGGCATATAGCAATCTTGAAGGGGTGGGACAAGTTAGATACTAGAGAGCATTTGATTGATCAGAATTTTTGTGGTAAGTGTTTTATTTGAATAAAGGCATAGCTCAGCCAAAAAATTCATAATTTACTCACCCTTTACTTCTTCTAACCCAGTTTGAGCCTTTTTTTTAACACAGAAAAAAGTATGTTGGGAGTCAAGTCAAGAGTGAGTAAATGATAAATATTTTTGAGTGAACTATCCCTTTAAAATATTATTTAATTATGTATTTAGTTGTAGTAACTATAATTATAACAAATTAATTGTATCAATAATTGTATCAGTAGCCCATATGTAGGTTACCCTTGTTCCTTACTTTTCATAACAAACAAGATGTTTTGAGGAAGAACATCCTTGTTCCTGTCCAGTGAGCCGGTCAGGTCATAGGTCATCTGCAATACAGGACACAAACATGAGTTCAGTGCTAATAATAGCCGTTGCTCTCAGGATGACAGCGTGTTGATTCTCTAGTGGGCTTCTCAGAAGTGTGTGACTGAGGCTTTGTGTTTGTGTGTGAGTCACATGAGCATGACCTCAGCATGTGCACATGTGAACTCGTGGTTTCCAGTAACTCACCTTGCTGGCATAGTGTTTGACGGTAAACGATGGCCCCTGGTCTTTGGGCGGGGGATTCCCATTGCCATCCTTGGTTGTGAGGGAGACGGCGTCTGTAGCAGAGGAATCCAGCTGGATCTGGAGGCGCTTGTAAAGGTTGACTTCACATGGCCTGAGGGACTGACTCTCCTCATCAATGATACACAGCACTCCCTGAGGCTTCTGAAACACACACAACAAGGTCTTTTGTGGACAAAGTAACAGGAATAAAAGTAATTTTAGTCAATATTTATATGGCTCTTTATACTATGTCACTATTGAGCTTTAATCTGCGTGTTGTGCTTTTTGAATTTGGTAAACTTTCACTCAAACAAATGTTCTGCTCAAATCAAACTGTTGTTCATGCCATCTAGTGGCTAAAATGGCAATTGGAACACTGAATTAAGCATCAGCGCACACTGAAACAACCAACCCAGGCTTATTATTGATACGAACCCCTGCATACATTTCTGGACACTGTGAAATGCGTATCAGAAGGTATTTTTTTGCTGTTTTAATTTTTTGCGAATCCACCAGAGGCTGCTGTCGACTGACTGACTAAAATCCCCACTCACCCCCTTCCCTAAACCCAACCGATAGTGTTTTCAAAAGCACAGATTGACCCGCTCACTGCTTTTCCTAATCCGACAATTGCAATCCAATACAAAGCAATCCAGAAAAAGTAAAGCCCTAGCGGACGCCTAATTTTTACCACATTTTTTCAGATCTTACCACATTCTCATCCTGTTATTTACTTGTTTCATTTATTTTTTGCCTTTTGTTTTACTTGCTTTCTGGAACCGTTCTTCGCCGTACTCGAACATTGTCATTTTGGTCTTTTTGCAACTCCTCTCTGAGTCTCTAATCCGCCAATGTACGAGGTGAGCCACTGGGCAAACTGGTAACAGTGGAAAAGCTGTCCACACAGAGGTAAGCAGTCAGCTGGTAGCGTGAAAAAAACAGAAGCCGTCTGTGGCATTATTCCACCTTGTATCAATGGTTTGTATTTCATATATACTGAAAGTCATTTGAAAAAGTTAAATTCAAGTATTCAGATTTTTTCAAAACTTTTTAAAAGTTAATGGATGAACTGTGGGAAGAATATTGTCACTTTATTGCATTAAAACATTTAAATCACTGACCGGATTTCCAATAATTCTCACAAATCATCAAGAGCAGATTATGTGTGTGGAGTGGTGTAATTTTGACTGAAGTTAAGAGCAGATTTTTAAATCACACAACAGATATAGTTTTGATGATTAAGTGTATTCTACCAACCTTGTTTGCACATGGAGAGTTAAAGGGCACCTATGGTGAAAAATCTCCTTTTTAAGCTGTTTGGACAGACATATGTGTATGTATGGTGTATAGACCGTCATATTAGGGTGATATAAACACACCCAGTCCTTTTTTTTTCAATTGAACAACATAAAAACGGTGGACTAATTGGAGCGGTTTTAAAACCGACCGCAACTGGTCGTAGGAGTGCGGTCCTCCCGCCCACCGAATTGATTGACAGCTGCGTATTAACATGTCTCCGTAGTAACATGTATAATCATGTCAACCAGACACAGGACCAGGATGTGCGCACACTAAGCAACTGTAAATAAAAGTCTGTTCAGTTTGCTAGGATTATCAATCATTATCAAATGTGATCAAGAGTGAGTTTTACAAGTTTAAAATGTTTTAAAACAGTGCATGCCGCGTGTCAGTACAATTATAAAAGAAGATGCTTTTATCCCGGTTTGTGGATGTTAAATCAGGTTTATTTTGTACATTAACATAACAGATATCCATACAGCAGTGGAGATTAACATGCATCCTGTCACATTTGCATGCAAAAACAGTGCAAAGCTAAACGCGCGCTGTCTGTGTGTGTGCCTGTCAGCGCTGTGTGTGTATTTGTGTGTGTGCGTGAACTTTGTAAGGACATTGTGTGTGACTCATCCTTGCAACTCCACAACATGCATCAAATACTTATTGGTAAGATTCTTACTGTAGCTGTTCCTCACAAACGTTACGTGATATCTTATTCCTTTGTGTTTGTCTGTTGTCTGACGCGGCCAAGGGAGCCGCTGCCAGGCACGTGGAAACGGAGGGCGTGAAGGACTAGCCTTAAAGGCGCAGTACACAAAAAACACTAGCTGATGCTAAATGCTACAAAGTAGAAACTTATGACAGGTATAATAAAAAAATCTGATGGGTGTTTTGAGATGAAACTTTACAGACACATTCTGGAGACACAAAAGACTTATATTAAATCTGGAAAAAGTGGTAACCTAGGTGCCCTTTAATGTAAATAATAACATCAGTAGACACATTTATTAAAATCAAGTGGCAATAATTTAAGTATATTAAAAAGACATGCTCTTTAACTTGAAGTTATCACACATATATGCTTATCAACTAAACATAATTAATGGGAATTCTGTATGTTACGACACTGATAGGATTTCTTGTTGTCAACTATACGTAGGCTGCATATCGTTATTAATGGAGTTAATCCCTTTTAAATTGTTAAAAACATTCACACTATTATAGTACCATTTTGATGTGGGCTACACTAAACTTTTGCCATATATTTTAATTCAAAACCCTCCCTCTGTGTGCTGAACTCACCTTGAGTAAGATGACAAAAACAACAACATCACTCTATTTACTGATCTTGAAAATAATGCACTGTATTTAAGGGGTTGTTCACCCAAAAATAAAATTATGTCATTATCATTTACTCATCCTCCACTGATTCCAACCCTGTTTCCTTCTTATTTTGAACACAAAGGAATATACAATGAAAAATGTAGAAACAGAAGAACAAAACAGCTATCACTTCCATAGTTTTATTGTTGTTGTTCTTACTATGATTGTCAATGGTTGGCTTTTTCCAAAATACCTTAGAACATCTTGTTTTATGTTCAACAACGAAAAAGAAATGCAAACAAGTAGTTCCGATCCACCCTTCATGCACTCTACACCACTTGGTGAGAAAATGTATTTTTTAGCTGAACTATCCCTTTACATTTTAACATTAGAGGTTAGAAAACGTTTTGGTAGCAAAGCGGAAAGTCTTGCTGCTCCATTTTGCTCACATTCTGTACTCTAATCATAAGGCATAGGAGAAAAGGTGGATACAATGCTAATTGTGTCTCAGCAGCTTTACAAAATAGGCTTTATAATCATGTTCTGTACACTCAGATCTACAGAAAGCTGGTACTTTCAGTGACTAATCAGTTCAGTTCAATACAAATATCACTGTTGAAGGATGTAATTCACTATACTGACTCCAACTAAGCAAGCCAGAGATGTACCTATTTGTATAAGGGATAATAAATGATAATAAACAACTTTAGCAGACTTGATAGGACTGTTTATGATTAAGGAAGGCACACATTTGTCTGTATAAGATGAAAAATGCTGTGTCAATTGCTCTGGACAAAAAATAGAAGTTATCTCATGACTCATAAAATGGGCACATACTGTATGAGTAACGGCTAACAGAGTCATGGTCTAATAGACAGGCTTTATCACATCTTTGTGCCACCTAAGGGGAATTCAACACTCCTGGATGTGTGTTAGTCTTTATAGACGAGTCATATCCATTATGGGGTCAGTAAAAGCCAAGATGGCAGTAGCAGAATTGAAAGAGAAAGAGCAACAGAGCTGCCTCTGGATGAGAAAGATTTTCTAGGTTTTTGGAGAACTTTCCTCTGTCCATTTAAGCTTTCTGCAAGCTTTCTTTAATTGAAGACTTTGCAAGACATTTTAAAGACCATTATGAATGAAATTTAAGATTTAGATCAGTTAACATCTAAATATAGGCAAGGCAAGTTTATTTACTGTATATAGCACATGTTATACTCAATTCAAAGTGCTTTACATAAAGAATAAAAGAGACAAGGAAATTAAAATTAAAAGAATTAAAAATGATTAAAACAGAATAAGAACAGATAAAAATGTGTTAAAATGGGTTATAAAAGAATGAAAAAAAATACATACTAGTGTGATCTGTGGGCTGTAGCACAGTGCTCATTCAGTAAAGGCACAGCTAAACAGATGTGTTTTAATTCTTGATTTGAATGTGCCTAATGTTGGAGCAAATCTGATCATTTCTAGAAGCTGATTCCAGCAGTGGGGGGCGGGGGGGCAGAGGAGCGGGTGGCGTAGTAGCTGAAAGTGGTTTTCACCCTGCTTTGAACTCTTGGAATTTCTAATTTATTTGATCATAAAGATCTGAGTGATCTGTTGGGTTTTTATTCAGTGAGTATATCTGTAATGTATTAAGGTCCTAGGCCATTTAGTGATTTATAGACAAGTAATAGTACTTTAAAATCTATTCTGAATGTTACCGGAAGCCAGTGTAAAGACCTCAAGTTAATTAAATGGCTAAAAGGGAATTTTCAAGATTGTAATCAGGTGCAATTCTTTTTTTTTCTTCTTGTTTTATGAAGTAAAATAGTTTTTAATTTTTTATATTTTTGTGCATTTACTTTTACAGATATTGTATGTGTATTACGGCTGCACGATATTGGAAAAACGTACATTGCGATATTTTTATTATCTGCAATTTATATTGTGATATTTCACTAACTATCTTGAAAAGCTCTATTTTGAAATAATTAATACATTTATATTGAATGGGAACATTTTTTAGAGAAGTGTATCTGCAGAAAATATAATAGATTAATTAGCAGCATAGACAAATACAGTAGAGCAACGGCATAAATGAAGCAGTCTAACAGTATTCAGGTACAGAAATAAAATAATCAAAATCTTAAAGGGCCATGAAACCCCCCATGTCTCAGCAGGGTGTTTTCACACCTCTAGTTTGGAAAAAAACAGGAAAGTGGGTGTGTCCAGCTTTGTTTAGGTGGGAGTGTCGGGGGAGGGAAAGAGAGAAGGATTTGCAAATATGCGAGTTTCTGTTTGGGCACGCAGACGCAGGGGAGAAAGACAGTGACTGTTTACATGGACATCAGTAATCAAATTACTTGCCAAATTATTTATTTGTCAACTTTAACTGCAGTTTGGCACTTTCACTTTTTATTCAGGAACATTTCCTGCATGTCGCCCGTGACAAACGAGATATTGAAAGCGAGGAACTGCTGGAAGAGTAGCATTTTAATGGTATGTTTGATACTGCACAGCGAATGGGAGAAAAAAATCCTCTGCATTTCTCGGTAACTTAGATGCACGGGGTAGGTAGTGTCAGAAAACCGTGTGCGTGTCTATACTATCCTGTAACAAAATGCGGCGAAAATCCTGCACGACGGGAATAGTTTGATTAAGGTGTTTACATTCGGAGAGCAGCATTTACATCGGATCTTTCAGTCTATAATATTGTACTATAATATTGCAGTGATATTAACATACTGTAAAACTTAGTAACTCATTTTGACTATAGTGTGTCTTTAAAAACTGAAAGAGCACTGCTGATGATAGGAACTAACTTTGCCATCTGAATAAACAAACAAAGGGCACTGCTCTCACACACGTCACACACTTACCAAATCTGTAGCGACAGGACAATGAAACTGTGTCAATGAACTGTGTCTTTTTTTAAAAGGAGACGAGCAGCAAATCCGAATTTCATCATTTCTAGATGCGAAAAGCTCTCGGGTAAAAAAATGTTCCTTACAAACGCATTCTGACACATGTCGCTTGCACTGTAATCCACATGTGAGTCCAGCAGCGCTCTCATAGCAGGAAAATGCAAACAAAACCTTTGATGCAGCACATTAATAAACGCAGCACACTAATAAATGCAACACTGATGACCCATGTCCTTAAATTTTTGTTCTTTCACTTGTTTTGGCAACACAGCGTAGCGTCTCTCTGTCGTCTGAACACTGTAACAGGTAAAACAGTCTCCAAAGCTATCATGCATATTAATAAAGTTGCGCCGCATACACAATAGAGTGCGCTGATTGGTTTAAACAAAGTCTTTCTCATGAATTAATGCAGCACACACAGAGACGTCACAATGTACTCGCAAGTACAGACAGCCACTCTCCACGCTGGATTTACATGCAAGTATCTCATGGTCGTGACGCAGCTTCAAAAATTTATTTCAAACCGGAAGAACGAATTTGCTCAAAATAATGCAAAAACAACCAATTTTCACTTTTTTGTGTAATAAATGTGTCCTAATAGTGTTTATAACAGCCTGGGACAGATATATGACTGTCAACAGCTAAAAAAAAATGTGTTTTGGTGTTTCGTGACCCTTAAAAACACACACAACAACAAAACTTTTTATTATTTGACCTGAAATGACTCCACAATTGGTCAGCTATAATCATGACTTCATATTAAAGATCCTGTGATGTGAATATTGTGCACACACATTGCCATATCAATGCTAAAATGATATATTGTGCAGCCCTAATTTGTAATAATGTGTTTTGAATGTAAGGTTGACTTCTTTAATAAAAAATAAGCCATTAACCGTGTTTTCATTATCGCACCTAAAGCGAGCATGCCAGGGCGAGCCAGGGCCAGTCGCGTTTTTAATGTCACTTCCGGGGCCTGATCAGGCTAAATCGGGGCTTCCTCGGGGCCAGCGGCCAGCCTTTTTCGGCTCGCCGAAAATCTTGGGCCAAAGAGGGCCAGCTGGGGCTTTGGGGGCGGAGTAAAAGGAGAGACGGACTTTGCCTGAGTGTGGTAAAGATGGCATGCCGTCATTACACTAGTTTTCCGATCGCACGAGTACATGCAGCAAAATAAATAAATAAATAAATAAATAAATAAATAAATAAATAAATAAA
>CAIGQZ010032939.1:3048896-3059355 GCA_903798205.1 Danio tinwini
TAAATAAATAAATAAATAAATAAATAAATAAATAAATAAATAAATAAGGGAACAAAAACATATAAGGTCAGTTTAAGAATAAGGCTATTCATAAAGCACCTTATAGGCTAGGGGTCTTTTCCCTTATGATTGCCTTTATGTTTCCCTTTTAAATGTAAGGCTGTTGCATAAAATAATACAGTTTTGATCTAAAAGTGATATTTCTTTGCTGCATCCTCCTCAATGTTTCAATAACTCATAATAATCTTTACACCATAATAAAGACACAACAGCCAGTAAAGGCTGTCGAGAGTTTTTTGTCAAGTTTAAAAGGTGTGTTTGTGCATGAGACATGTGCGTTTAGATGACTGTATGTGTGTGAGAGAGACTGGGCAAAAGAGCGCTCGCTTGACAGCTCTGTTGATGCTGTGAGCGGCTGGGTTTCTTTCTTTCTTTCTGAAATAATACAAAATATGAATACAACAGAAAGACAAACTTTACAAATTACGTGTCCACTTTTGTAGGCTCAAAACAATAGTGTCATGTCTACAGGGTGGACCATTTATATGGATACAGCTTAATAAAATGGTAATGGTTTCCTGAATACAGTTTCCTGAAAAGTGGATTGGTCATCGTGGGCCAGTTGAATGGCCCCCAAGGTCTCCTGATCTGACCCCCTTAGACTTTTATCTTTGGGGTCATCTGAAGGCAAATGGCCCACCCTGTAGAAAAAATAGTCTAAGCTATATTGACATTATTCAAAGAATTACAAATATTGGATATAATAAAATCACATTAAATAAATAAACCAATATAAAACAAAGAAAAGCTATAACAATTTGGGTATATATAATACAAATAAATTAAACTCTTTCAAGCCATTTTAAGCTTTCGAGTTAAACAACCAAGGAGTTTTGAATTATTATTTATGAAGTATTTGGATATGATTATATTATTCAAATTGTGCAAACAAAGCATTTTTTGGTGAGTAAAACCAGAAACTACATTATTTTCTGTCCTTCAGTCCTGCGCTGTGCTGCTTTACAAACGGATTGGAAAAAACTGCAAGTAAAAAATGTGTTTTATATCCTCAAACAAATGTTTATGTTTTTATATGATGTGGTAAAAAAAAATTATAATAATTTAAATGTAGAGCTTAATTAGTGGATATATAGCTGCTGAGCGTAACGAAATACAGCCTATATTTTATTATTTGCTCTAATGTCCTGAAACACTAAACACTTTCCTTTACTTAAGATAACCAAATAATATGCAACATCCTTAAATTATTCGCTTAAATAAAGGGGAATTACCTATCATATAGCCTAGAGAAAAAAATTATATGTTTTAGGTCTCTCTAGAGTATTTGACCTGAATGTTTGATGGCGTCTGTCAAAACGAGGATGTTATGAAATACATATTATACAGAGTTTTAGCGGAACATTTCTGTGGTTTTATATTATGGATGGTGCGCTGGTTCCAGTAAGTGGCGAGACCACTCGATGTATGATGCCAACAGTCGGTCGGCGAGTAGCCTTACCAAACATAATCAGGTTTCTTACACCTTTTCCAACTTTAAATTCCAGCACTTTCAAGTTGCATTGTTATGCTTTTCCAGCACCTGACAACCACAGTAAATTATGTTTATATAAGCTACATGTACATTTTCACATTTAAATCCATTGTGCTGTTTAAAAAAAGCACAGTATAAAATTTCAACTTACATTGTTGAATACATTAGAGCATAGATTTAAAGAGATTTCTATAAAAATATATAGCTAAAAATGGTAAAAAAAAATAAAATAATAATAATAATAAATAAAAAAGTTCAGTTATTGGATGAAGTATCGTTTTAAGTTTGGTCTCTGTCTACCTAAAGTTAATATCTCAAACAATGAGCTTACAGTCATTGTTTGGGTGTATTTCCAACCTTTATGACCAGTCGTTCATCATATTTCATGTGCATTGCTATTTTTTTTTTACGGTCATATATTTTAGGTGCAAAGACGCATTCTGGGTGAATGTCTCCTAAATACGTATGGAGCTAATAATATGCCAAAACAATCTAAATTTCAAATGTGTTAATTTGAATAATTGACAATTGTAAGTTAATAAAACTAATTATTATAAGCCATTTAAAAACGGAATTAAAAAAATTTATTTGATTTTTTTTAACTAAAAGATAAGGTTACAGTATAGGTCAGAATCAGCTCTTTATCCCTCAAAACACCGCAAGCTTAAGTAAGTTTGCTTAACCAATGAGATGTAATTTAATCAAATATATGAATTTGGTTCACTGAAGCATGCATGTTAGCTACTGAAAATAGCTGACCCCCGATAGTCAATGTGCATAAGAATAGTCTCCTCCTGAGCCAAACAAATGTCAGCAAACTCACGCAGCTCTGTGATTGACCAAAATGCTTAGTTTGACCTTTCGGTGATCATCTACTCTTTCCAGGGAATGACCCCTGACCTACTTTCTGCAAGATCTGAATTTCATAATCTGAATTTCTGGTTTTGAATTTTAGGATATTGAATTTGATGCTCTGAATTTCTTCATCTTGAAAACTTAAAACTGTATTTTTACAAACCCAATATTTGCAGTCTATGAATTCAGAACCAATAAAATCAGAAGTTTGAAATTATGTCTATAAAATCTGACATACAAAAATTCAGTTGTCCTACGTTTCAGATGTTCAATAATCAAGTTATGAAATTCAAATTCAAATTGTTTTTAAATGACATATAATGCTCTATAACATACAACTGTTAATAATTGAAATTAACACAATTCAAATTCAGATTGCTTTGGCATATTATTAGCTCCATAAATATACACATATGGTGAACATTTTGCAATGAAAACTGGTCGCAGGGCAACAATTTATGCATTCACACAAATGCTTCCAAATACATTTTGAGCTCACATAGATACAATTTCAGGTGCATATGAAACCAAAACGGTTGCAATTTCGAGCCCTGCAATTTCAAATTCAAGCAGGTTCAAGCACTTTGTCCAAAATCCAAGCACTTTTCTAACCTTGAAAACACTATATTAAAAATCAAGCATTTTCCAGGATTTCCAGCACCCGTAAGAACCCTGCATAATGAATGAAAATACATAGGCCTGTGCGTATACATATATAATGTAATGCTGTACAGTAACGTGTCATTTGTTTGTTTCTGTTGTCTTCATTTTAATCGTTTCTTGATGATGTGCTTTATCTGCCTCCATGATTCCCACTGAACTGGGCAGGTTATGTGACGTTACATTTGGGGGACGTTCTGGGGGCTGGGTTTGCATGACGCGCTGCGAGCTACTAGCCTGACAGTGGAAACGTGACATGATTTCGGCCTCACTGCTCAACTTCCTGGGTGATCGGCCTGGCTCGCCCTGGCCCGACAGTGGAAATGCGGCTATTGTGGCTAGCTCTGGCTTATTTAAAGCTTTTGCTGTTAATTAATGAGCATTGTCCCTGTTAAATTAAGAAAATATAAAAAAATTTAAATTATGATTTGATTCACATTTGTTATTGTAGTACTGTTAATTATGTTTGGACTAGTGAAAAAAGTACTACAAATAAAAGACAACAAAATCAAGAAAACAAAAAAAAATTTGAAAAAGCTGCTGAAGCATTTCAATGTGTGTTAGAAATTGCATTACCTGAATTGGGAAACATTTTATTTTATTATTATTAATATTTTTTAAGACTTTACGATCAAATCCTGACTCTCTTCAGCTCTGAAAAGGCCTGCTCCAAATATGTACCTGGAAGAAGAAGTCCATCACCGCCGTCTGGCTGCCAAGGGAGCGTAGCATTTCCATGGCAACCCCCTCCTGTAGACATTCATGCTGCTCCTGTTGGAAGAGCACCTCTGCTGTGAACTGATGGATCCGCTCGTTCACCATGTTGATGCACAGCTGAGGACAGAACAACACCACAGTCGTCAAAAAAAATACAGTATGCTCTCACTACAGTGAGCACTCCTAAAATTGAAAGTGTAGTTTGCACTAGGTTATATGTGAATAAAAAGGCTAACATGGCTAACACTGCAGGAGTTGAGGCCAAGAAAGAACCTTAACCCTAATTTTCCCATTTTGCACCACGTTGTTCAAATAGTAAATCCATTTGCACCACTTTGTGGACTCATGGTTGTTCTCATCTAGAAGGGAGGTGTGTTGAGGCGCATTGTTGGCACGTTGCTATTTTGAAGAACTGAAACAGACTGTGCAATAGACCAGTTGAAAGCAGGTCTAACGCCCACTGCAGAGTGTGCTAGTTATGCGCCTTAAACACGTAAACATTGCTTAATACACACAGGATGTACAGCAATATGCAAATATCTTTACAAATGAAAAATATTAAAGGATTAAATATTACAAAAAATATTATTTTCTACATAAATATAAAAAAAACACTACCTCCATGCCTTCATCTCAGGGAGCTTTTTTCTGTTCATTCATGACAACTTGCTTTTGTTTAATGTTATTATTAGTAGTAGTAGTATTTATTATATGCATATTTATATTTGTCTTATTATAAACAAGCTTAGATTTGTCCACCTGTCAGGGTTTGGACCATATGGTGAATAGGACGTGTGTTTGGATATAAGTGTGTTTTTTGACCACATTTTGTTATTATTGTTCATTTATTAGTTTGCTGGAAATTAGAACTGAGTTTACAAATAGTTTAGAAACCAATCTTAGTGCTTAAAAAACAAAATTAAGTATGTAGGCTAATGGATGTCTTCAGTGGAGTGAGTACAACACATTTTCCTTATTCACGAAAAGAGAAAAAGAGAAAGAGAAAGAGAAAGTAAAGAGGCCGATTGGAGGAGGCTTTATCCTCGCGCTGCAGATGCTCTGTTTAACTGTTTTCTCTCTAGTGAAGTGTGCCATGGCGCGATGCAACTGACTCTTAAAGGGAATGGAAAAGGAGACTCTGATTGGTATGATACACATTATGCTTAATACATACCTATAACTCATTAAGAGAATAAGCACATCCCTGTTAGACCGTTATTGTGTTTTTCAGTCCTTAAAATAGCAAAAGTGGATTCAGAGACGCCATTAATGCTTTAGAGCTATGCGGTTTACACTTTGCGCCTAGATTGTTAAAATAGAGCTTTAAATCTTAAAACCCCATAAACATTAAACATGACTGATAATTGAAAATTTAACCACAATAATTATGACTAGTTCAAAATAAACCAGAAAACTTTTGAGTAGGTGGTGGGGGCTTTTTTTGCATACTGCGGAAGTTTAGTCCCATGCATTGTAGAAGCAAATGGTCAGATTTGATTGAAGATTACCATAGCAAACATTTATTTACAGTGGATTAACATGCACATAATAATTCTTCACAATAATAATGTGTGCTGACTTAATAAACAGTAAACATAAACCTAATAAACAAACAATCAATTTTGATTTCACACAGACTTTAAGGACCCATTCTCACTATTAATGGAACACTAATCTTTTTTTTGAAGAAGGCTCATTTAACTCTAATTAAAAAAGAAACTGATCGAAATGCTAATGGTCATACCTGATATAATTCATTAAGCTAATCAAGCTAAGCTAAAATTGACCCTGCCAGAAGGCAACCGTTTAATTCTAATGAGCATTTTTTGAAAAGTGTTCCTTTAAATTATGGAGCCAGATCAGTCTCAAAAATAATGCATTTACAAAATAAAACACAAAGTGGATTTGCATATTTATGAATCATGTTTTGAACTTAGAAATTGGATTTGTGTATTTTTGAATCGTGTTTTGAATTTGCAAATTGAATTTGCATATTTTTTTTATCTTTTTTTATATTAACAAATTTGATTTGTGTAATTTTGAATCTTTCTTTTCCAATTGGATTTGTGTATTTTAGAGTCATGTTTTGAATTTACAAATTGAGTTTGCATTTTTTTATAGTTTTTTATTTTATTTTTTACAAATATGATGTGTATATTTTTGAATCCTTTTTTTTATTTATGAATTGGATGTGTGTATTTTTGAATCATGTTTTGAACTTATAAATTGGATTTTGTAAATGTGAATAGTGTTGTGGATGTATATTATTCATTTTGTAAATGTATTATTTTTGAAACTGATCTGGCTCCATATTAAATCAGGGGTACTTAAACGTTTACTTATGAAGGGCCAAAATCCAAGCTTGATTGAGAGCTTTGGGCTGAAAGTAAACATTGCAAACTGTATTACAATAAGGTTTCCATGGGTAATTTCCTAGTTTTTAAGTACATTTTATACTCTAATTCCTACCTAAATACGTACATGTACCATGATAACTATAAATAAGCAGCATATTGGGAGTTTATTCAGGCAATAAGCATAGTTAATGGTATGTTAATAACAATAATTGTGCCTTAAAATGAAGTGTGGTTGCACAGTGGCTCAGTGGTTAGCACTTTCGCCTCAAAGCAAAAAGGTTGCTGGTTTGAGTCCCAGCTGGGCCAGTTAGCGTTTCTGTGTGGAGTTTGCATGTTCTCCCCATGTTTTAAATGAACTAAATTGGCCATAGTGTATGAGTGTGTGTGTGGTATTTCCCAGTACTGGGTTGCAGCTGGAAGGACATCCAATGTGTAAAACATATTCAGGAATAGTTGGCGGTTTATTCTGCTGTGGTGACCTCTGAAACAGAGCAAGTCAAAGGAAAATGAATGATTGAATGAAAATAAACTTTGACCAAAATAGCATTATGTACAATGTATTATATATAGTAATAAGTGCTAAACATGGCAACTGAAAGTGAGAAAACAGTATTAAGATTAAAGTTGTTTTACCCAAACAATAGCAGTATGACAGGTAGCTTTATCACCACAAAAATAACTGTCATTTGCATTAATTACCTCTTTATCTGAGCTCTTAATGAACATGGCTGTAATAAGTGCGTTCCTGTTAACCTGTCGCACTCATTCACTCACAATACCGCACGCTTCAGTGAGCGGGTTTATTCCAGGAATTCACCTCGACAACCCAGTTACTGGACTCATTTGAATCATTTATCACCGTAATCCTGCTGAGATGAAAGTGAAAAAAAAGGAACCCTAATGGAGAGAGTCTAAAAAGCGAAAGCAGGAACCATATAAGGCATATTCCAAGTGCTTAACACAACACAGGAGACCAGAGAGGCTTTTCCGTGTGGACAAAAGGTACAGTTTCTGATGGAAAAAGAGCAGATGGTGGCTTTTTCCCAAACAAAAGACTTTAGCCATACTTCAATTTCAAAGCGTCTTGCTGTTGATTTATGATTTTTGTAGCGCTCTCAAAAGAGCTTAGGTCATATATGATGGAGCGGTTTCGATCAAAAGCAGTCCATTGGAAGGAGGCGTATAGAATGATTGTATCAACAAAGATGTCTTCCAAGTTTAATGTGGCAACACACTCTGAATAAAGAACAAACAGCAACAGTAGAAGCAAAGAAGAGGAAAGAAAACAAGCGTTTCAAAAAAAAAAAAAAGCTGTGTGCACCTCATCAACTCCTCATCATGAGGTTTTACAGCTCTACGGGATGCCATAAAAAAGACTGTCCAAGCGATGACATGATTCCAGCACACATTGAAAAAAGACAAAAAAGATAGATGAAGAGCTTGGAGAATTCCAGAACACTGAGCTTTTTTTTTTTGTTCAACCATGGAGAAAAGAGCTCAAAGGTGGGAGTCTAGGTTGAAGCTATTCTTGGGCTACCAAGACTAAAAGACAATCCTTTGCCCAAGACGACACAACAGTCTTAATGACTCGCTAATAGTTATGAATTTGGAGTTCAGAAGTTGGCAGCCCCAGCCAATTCTTAACAGCTTGACGGTGTTAAATGTGAACAATAGCAGTGCACGCTTTCAATAACAATTGCAACGTTAGTTTCTAATAGAAAAGCAACTCTCCAGTCATCTCAGATAAAGATGGATTTATACTTTCGCCTTGTGATGCAACGCTGATTCCAGGCGTACCTCATGAAATGGATGAGGCTTTTATACTTGACATGTTCGCCGTTTCGATATTCTTTAAAAAAACAGAGGGCAGTCAAAACAAGCTCCTTGTAAAATCAGACAAATAAATAGAGAAGTAGAACATTTCCGGAACTACATCATAACATTAATATCATTCATTATTTTTAAAATAATTTTTTTTTATATAAATTATTGTAATAATTATAAGGATTTTTATAACCATTCATGGCTTTTTTAAATCAAACTTTTATGCATCACTTGATTTTTTTCATATCTCAGACAGTTCTACCTATTAAAGTTTATTAAAATTTTAATGACAACAGAACATGGGTTGCTCTACAATTATATTTTTTAATATGGCAAGAATAAAAGCAAAAAAAAAGCACACTTACTAAAAAATGCAGATTTTTTTTAGATTTAGCCTGCTCCACAATACACACATTACTGTCTGGCTAGTTTCTGTCCTACACTTATGCTAAAAAGGCCCAACATTTCTGACCCTTATCACCAATAAAGCCTAGAAAAACACGGCATGGGTGTATTGTAAACCGATAGCTTCAAATATTCCTTTTTTAGTTATCAGTGAAATAATTTTTTCGTTAATTAAAGATTTGCTACAATTACAATGTTTTAAATTGTTTTAATTAGTGTAAAACCTGTGACTGGTGAAAAAACATATTTCTGTAATTGTGTAGCTGGGTCTCCACTTTTGCCATGGCCTCTGTTGGCTTTAAACTTATCCCTCAGGTTTTTCCTTTTTAAAAAAACCTGAGGGTCAGGTTTTTTCTTTTTCCTTTTTAACTTTAACAAAAACTTAGCTCCTTTCCCGTGGCTGTTACAGTTTCTAGCCAAGAATTATTGATCATCTGGTTATCTCTATGATCACGAATCACAAAGATGTCTGTAGTGTTTCATATTCAACTCAAATCAATCGGAGCGCACATGCACTGTTTGCTCGAGTCAAAAAAAAAACTATGCGCTCCGACGGACGAAATCATGACGTGTGCACTCACGATGATGTCACATTCACCGCGCGCACTCAAGCGAACAACGTTAAGCACTGCACATTGGAAATCCCAAAATTGAGTCCCATTGGAACCTTATTGGCTCGAGAGATCCAGTCTCATTCACTTCCATTGATTTTTAGCTAGAAAAACATCTCATTATGCTGATTGATGCTGCAAACTGGTATTTTGTAATTGTATTATATTCAGTTTTATAGTATAGTTTGAATGTTTACTGCTGTTTGATATACCTCCTAGTCATTTCTCCCATACGCGATTAAACTGGAAGTCCTAAAACAATTGCAGAAAAAAAGCTTACTCCCACAATGCAGCATAAGGTCAATACTGTCCTATCACAATCTGGGGGTGAACCCAAAAAAAATCTATTATGCGTTGAGAATATAAGACATGATTTCGATTGCTCATGAAGAAGGTAACAGATTTTATCTTATATTAAACAGCACAACCACCTTTTCGTTGTCGCATAACTAGCCTCCTAAACACTTTTATAAGCTGTAAAGATGGCATCGTCTTGATTCAAAACTGACGGTAAAGGAGGCCGCAGTAAAAACAGCTCTCCAGTGTGTTTATATTTTTACTTGTGGTTGACTTTGACATTGAGAAACATAAACTAAAAAAGATTATCAGTTATCTGTATATTAGTAATCACCACAGACCAATGATAGTTTGACTGTTTGCCAACTGGAATTAACTTTTCCTAGAAAGTATGTTTGATAAACTTTTTTTTTTAATCCAGAAACAAGCAGCTTTGAGTTTATGACGTCTTGTGATTTTGTTTTTTGACTACACTTTAAAGAATACCGAGAAATTAAAGCAGGGAACGATCATTTAAAGGTCTGATAAAACGATCAGTCACATTTTAGATTTGGTTCCTTCATTTAAGTGTAGTGAGGTTGAGTTAATAACCATAACTGTACACAAGCGTAGAGTACAAGCAGAACTTAATGTTGATCAGCACTTTATGCTCACTGGGGTTTCTAAAGGAAGTGATAGTCGACAATAAAAAGAGAAACAAAAGGCTGACTGGGACAAAAAGCTGTGGTTGAGCAGATCAAAAAGACTTCAGGTGACTGCATTCTATGTTCATGTGTAAGAATTTAGTTATATTAACTACATGCCTCAGCTTGCATTTTTTTTGCGAAACATAAAATATATTGCTCCAGATACATTTTGTTGCACATTTCAGATGACAAATTCACTTACAAATGTGAAATATGTTATTTACGGTATGTTTTGTTGCATGTTTTCATATTCTACACGTCCACAACCTTGATTTTACCATGATCTTTACTCTCTAAAAGCGAAACTGAGCAAACAAACCATACCAGAAAAGTTGTCCATATGAAGATAGATGAGGCAAATGTATTTGATTACCAACCATAGACAAAGCTGATTTTGTTTTTGTGTGTGTGTGTGTGTGTGTGTGTGTGTGTGTGTGTGTGTGTGTGGGTGTGTGTGTGTGTGTGTGTGTGTGTGTGTGTGTGTGTGTGTGTGTG
>CAIGQZ010032939.1:3072914-3083611 GCA_903798205.1 Danio tinwini
ATTTCTAAATTGCATTCATTGAATGTTTTAGGATGCACCACAACAACAACAACAACAAATAAATAAATAAATAAATAAATAAATGAATAAATAAACAAACAAACAAATAAATAAATAAATAAATAATAATAATAATAAAAATAAAAATAAAAAATAAATTAATTAATAAATAAAGAACATTTCTAAATTACATTCACTGGGTGTTTCAGGAAGCAACACAACAACAACAACAACAACAACAACAACAACAACAATAAATAAATAAATAAATAAATAAATAAATAAATAAATAAATAAAAGAATGAATGAATGAATGAATGAATGAATGAATGAATGAATGGATGAGTGGATGAGTGGATGAGTGGATGGATGGATGGATGGATGGATGGATGGATGGATGGATGGATGGATGGATGGATGGTAAAATAAACAAATATAAATTTATATATAAATATACATTTTTCTTTCTTGTATTATTATTAACTTCTGTATTGATAATAATTAAATATTTGGGTAACACTTTACAATAAGATTCATTAGTTAATGTATTTACTAACATGAACTAATCATGAACAACACTTGTACAGCATTTATTACTCATAATTCAACATTCACTAATGCATTATTAACATCCAAGTTCATGCTTGTCAACATTAGTTAATGCACAGTGAATTAACATGAACTAACAATGAACGACTGTATTTTCATTAACTAACGTTAACTAACATGAACAAATGCTGTAGTTAATGTATTGTTCATTGTTTGTTCATGTTAGTAAATGCATTAACTAACATTAACTAATGAACCTTATTGTAAAGTGTGACAAATATTTTTTTCTTACATTTCATCCTTTAATCGTTGAGTATATACACCCACAAAAACACTGTTAGTGAGAGCAATGATGCAGGACTGGAAAGAAAATGCATGAAAGTCTTAATTTCAAAGTTACTTCTGTTGTGTTAATGGCAAAAAAAAAACAACACAATTCAGTATAAAATATTTCATAAATAACTATAAAATATTTTATCAATTCAGAATATTAAAATCCTACATTAATTCAGAACTCTAAATATAAACAGAATTTAGAAAATTTAATTCTATTTAGAATTTAAAATACAAAAAATTGACTTAAGAATTACAGCAACACAATTAATCTATTTATTTATTAATTGAATTTCTAGAGGGAAACTAAGCATCGCTAAATACACATTTAATGCCTGTAAGAAAAATAAACATTATACAGTAAATGTTTTTAATGCACAAAGCATTGTTAGATCCTGCATAGTGCCTTTTGAAAAGCTGTCAGTTTCTAACTGTTTCTCGAAGTGCACATTTAAGTGTTTAACACAAATTACACTCAGTGTGTTGTTTTTGGAGGATAGTACGGTTTATGAAATAGAGTAGAATGAGTCATTGTGGCTTGTGTGTGTGAGAAAATAAACATACTTAGGCTTCCACAGAATCTTCAGTTTTAGCCACAAGATACCTTTCCCATAATGCAATGACAATGGGTGCGTCCTGCTCGTGCACGACTGGTCCCGTCACATACTGTCATCTGTCCTATGGCTGGAAATCTCACATACACTATGCAAACTATTTCAAAACTTCACTGTGGTCTCTTGTTTTGACTGATGTTTGTCAATGTGTTCTTGAGTGTTTTTCCGTCTTCAAGTAATAGCCGTGTACATTCTGCTAACTTTTGTGATACACAATGTTCAAAATAATGACTTATGTTTTATGTTAATTTTTTTATTAAGTTAATAAGGGTTCAACTTTATTTTTTGTATGTTTTGCAAATCTTAACATTTTAGGTCTGTTTAATTGATGTCAATTTAAGTGACTTGTACATTTAAATTAATTCAACCTAAAAATTGAAAGCAGCAACAAATTGACACAGTATATATACATTAATACGTACAGTGATATTCAGTAAAATTAGCGGGGTGGGGTGGCAATATTTTCACCAAAAGATCAAAATATAATTTGCTTTCATGCCCATATTTTCCAAGGGTGCCACTATTAGTGAAAGGCACTGTAACAAGCATTAGTGAAATGTTATGTACACTGAAATCACACTGAGAAATCAGAATGAGTGAACAATGTTTGACCTCAATTTAAATAAAGTAATAAACAAAACAAAACAAAAAACAAAAAGCACACTTTCAGATGCATCTTACCCACTACTTTCTTCATTGCCTTGAAGGTAAAAGTTGATGTCATTGACCAATAAGCTGAAGAGTCGTCCGTACAGAGCTTTAGTCAACAGGTCTCTGTGATGGTTGGACATTTCCACTGTGTGGCGTCTTGTTATGACATCACCTGAAACACAGGAAAATTGCCAAACACTCAGTGACATTTTACATAATCCTGCATCTAAAATCAAATAAAACAGTTTATCCAGAATCACGCAGCTCTACACTGAATTCAGAAATATAAATTCCAAAAAATAAACTCAGAAATGTATTTACTAATAATAATAATAATAATATTTATGAATTATTATTATTAGAGTCTAGTTAAGACACTTCAATAATTCATTCATTTGCTTTGGGCTTAGTCCCTTTATTAATCTGGGGTCGCCACAGTAGAATGAACCGCCAACTTATCCAACACGTTTTACGCAGCGAAGGCCCTTCCAGCTGCAACCCATCACTGGGAAACATGCATACACACTCATTCACACATATGTTTGTTTTTTTGTTTGCTTTATTTATAGAGCACATTTAAAAAACAAAAGATGTTGACCAAAGTGCTTTATAAAAAGACCAGCATACAAATCTATACTTTTGTAAAAACAAGTAAAAATACATAAAGCAGATTAAAATAAAAAAGCAAAAAGCTAGAGACAAAAGGTGATTTTTTTTTTTATGAGACTTAAAAGCACCAAGGGAAGAGCATGACCTAATATGTAAAGGCAGACCATTCCACAAACGAGGGGCTGTGACAGAAAAAGCCCTGTCACCTCTTGATTTTAACCGTGATTTAGGAACAACTAGTTGAAACTGTTGTTCCAACCTGCTTGGCCTCAATGAAGTATGCCAGTGAAGAAGCTCACCGATGTAAGTAGGTGCCAGACCATTCAACCCTTTAAAAACCAATAACAATAACTTGTACTGAATCCTAAATTGAACTGGGAGCCAGTGAAGGGATGATATAACTGGTGAGATACTAGAATTTTTTTTTGTCCCAGTTAAAAGCCTAGCAGCTGCATTTTGAATCAGTTGCAGGCGTACATTCGAAGCCTGCGAAACTCCTAAATACAAAGAGTTGCAGTAGTCCAATCTGGACATAATAAAAACATTGATGATGGATTCCAACTCCTTGAAAGACAGAAAAGGCTACAATTTGGCAATGTTCCTTAATTGATAGAAACCACTTTTGACAACTGAATTTATTTGCTTGTCAAACTTTAACTCGGTGTCAAATATAACTCCAAGACTTTTTGCGTAACTGGGAACCTTAGGCTTAAAGGAACCTAATTGATTAATTGTAGATTCACAGACACTCGGATGGCCAAACACTAGCACTTAAGTTTTAGATTTATTCAAGTGTAGAAAATTACCAGCCAACCATTCCTAAATCTCGTTAAAACAGGTAAAAAAAGGACTGTAAAACAGAGTTTTCTCCCATTTTTATGGGAATATAAAGCTGAGTATCATCAGCATAAAGATGGTAGTTTACATTATGCTTCTTACAGATAGCAGCCAAGAGAAGCATATAGATGGAAAAGAGAGCTGGGCCCAAAATTTATCCTTGGGGGACACCACACTCCATACGTGCAGATGAGGAAGAAAAATTTCCTAATTCAATACAAAAGGTTCTCCCTAAGAGATAAAAACTGAACCAATACACTACGGACAATTTTAGCCTACCCAATTTACCTATACCAAAAATCTTTGGACTGCAGGGGAAAGTGGAGCACCGGGACGAAACCCACACGAACACGGAGAAAGTTAAAAGTCTTAATTATTATCAGTAGTAGTAGGAGTAGTAGTAGTAGAAGATGTAGTATTAGTATTATTTTAAATTTAGGTAAACAAAAGTAATTACTGTAAGTAGTTTTTAAAGCAAGATGTCAATGGAAGACAAATGAATCTTAACCTTTTACTGCACTTTAATAATGACAATACTAATTACTAAAATTGTATTTTTGTCATGTGTGACAGTGAAAATGCAATGTCACATCAACAACCCATATGTGCTTTTTGGCATCCTTTTCAATAGTGACTTGTTGTTTCAACCTTCTGTAAAGAATGTATTTTGTGTTCATGGTAGGGCTGCATGATATTAAATACAAAATGATACAAAATAAAATTAATTAAAACACAGGTGAAAACAATAGAACAAACAATGAAATAAGCAGCACTTTATGATGTTTGGTAACAGTATTGAGGTACATAAATCCAACAAATCAAATGTAAAATACCACTGTATCTTTATTGTATAGATAAACACAATTAATCTTTGTTTAAGCGGCAAGCTTGCAATTTCTTGCGTACCAATGGTTTAAATTAGTTTGAAATCTCACAGTCAGGGGCTTTAAAACCACATATATAAATAAAAACCTTTCAAACTATTATATTACAGCTAATATGTGCAGTGATTCCACAAATCACGTTCTGAACTGTGGTTCCTGGTTGATTATAACCACAGATCTTGCTAATGTGACTATTACATTTTCACACATTACGATATTGATGCTGAAACGATATATTGTGCAGCCCTAGTTCATGGTTAACATACTCTGAGTTAACTCCTGAGTTTTGGAATGAACATGTCTTGATAAAGAATATTTAGGGTTAATCAATTTAGAGTTTTGGGTTAAGCAGATGCTAAGCTAACCGTTTTATTCAGGAATACACCTAAGCTCAAGTTTTGCTAAACCACCAATCACCAAACCAACAAGCATAACATGATTAGTTTCTATGCTAACTAGCATAACATGATTAGCACCGAAACTCAGGCTAATCCTTCAAGCAGGGCAAGCAAAACAATAAAAGAAGAAATACAACATGCAATAGATGAATAAACAACCATATGTCAAAAGAATCATGCAGCCATTGGCTAAATGCTCCATCAGTCAAATAAGAAGGTAAGTTACTAGCTAAAAGGGACTGACAGACAGCATACACAGAACGTCAAAACACTCTACGGCTTTGTTTAGATTTTAGTAACTATAACTTTAACTTTTTATTCAGTTTGTGGTCTTATTTTATTTGTAACACTGTAAGCTATGCCATCGTCTTGCTTTTTACTACAAAGACTCCGTTTTTGCACATAAGTAACATAGTAAACAATGTAAACAACAGGTCTCAGGAAGAAACGGTGACATAAACAAACGCATAACCATTTGTAAGTCCACACTACTGTGTTGGTGGACTAAATGTGTTTGATGTGATGTTGTTCTGAGAACCCTTACCTTTCAAAATAAACCCTGATGTACAGCAATGAATGTGTGTGTGTCTTTTTATTATGATGATAAGTATGTACTCTATATCTAATATATAAAAATTTAGCAAATACATTCTTTATGAGCTTCCCATTGAAAAACAGCTACAATGGCTGCTTGAGTTCAGTTCAGGGTAAAGTTGGCCGGCCGGAAGTGTGATATGCACATTAATATAGCAGCATTTTTTTATACACTGTTTAACAATAATTGATATGCTTACTGTAGTGTCATGGTTGGGTTTAAGGTTGGGGTGGGCGTTAAAAAAAATACAATTTATTGGGTAATTTAATAGATAGCATAAATAATACTCGGTACAACTACTGTTTTTACGTTACTGCGACGGTTGGATTTAGGGTTGGGGTAGATGTTAATAAAATACAATAAATGGGAAATTTTATAAATAATATAAATAATTCTTATTCACTTCCAGCTGCAACCACATCCGATCTAGCAACAACCTCAGTTCAGTTCAGTTCACTTTATTGCTACCCGTAGGTAGATTATTTTTTAGCAAAGTTTGGCATTTGATACAAACAATTAAATCACACATATACATACCTACATATACACATATAAAGTACATTATAAAATATTACGATTTATTCAGAGTGACAATAGATGTTGGGAAAAAGTAATTCCTGTAATGTTTAGTCCTAATAAAAAGCATCTGAAAACTTTGAATTGAAGCGAGTAGGTTAAATTCCTCAGACAGAGGATGAGAGCTACAGCTACTAATGTTCCAGGCAATCCTTAAAAGATGCAAATTAAACAGGGATTTAATACTCAGTTGTAATTCACCAATCAACCTGCTAGACCACTTAATGACCTGGCTCAGTCTATTGCTGTTTTTAAGAGACAGACTTCCAAACCATGCCAACTAAGTGAAGGATAGAATAGACTCAATAAAAGCACAATAGAAAAGAGTTAGCATATCGGGGCCAATGTGAAGATGTAATAGTTTCCTGAGACAAAAAAGGAGCTGATGCTCTTTCTTGCACACAGCTTCACAGTTTACCTCATAAAAAATCGGTCAATAATGATACCCAAATATTTGTAGTTCTTGAAGGTTGTAGCATTAGACTGATGTATAGTTTGTCAAGATTACTTGTGTTCTTTTTGATGTACTCTATTAGTAAACACTGAAACGTAAAAAGAAAACGTGTGTCCACGTCCTGATGCTTACTTAACAGATTTGTAGTAAAAAAAGTTGTTGCAAAATGAGAAATATCCATTTTGAGAAATGTTGGTTATTTGACATCATTATCTAAGACATCAACAGTCAAGTTCATTCACAATTTTTGTACATTAAACTATTACTTGAGCTCAGTGAAGGCCAGGAACACAATATTTTAAAAAAATCCTGGATATTTTTTATTCAATTTTTATGTCCATAAATAGTTCATAAATAAGTCAAAAACCATGCCGAAATGCAACATATTTATCTTAACATTGTCAAACATCTTAAATGGGTTAAAAAAAACAATACATCATAAATATATGGAATTATATATACAAAAATAGATTAATAATAATACGCTTTTGAGTTAATTTTGGCCAGAACGTACACAGCACAACATAACATTTTTTTTTTTTTTGCAAAACGCTACATATCCACCTTAGGCTATATTCTACTGCTGTAATACCATTAAGAAAAGCTAGTGAATTAATGTTTTGTTTGATAAGTAAGATTAACCGATCACACCAGTTTTAAACAGTCGCACTCATCAAATCAGCTTTTGGCTAGAGTGATCATCCTCTCATTCGGTATTCACCTGCTCGCGCGAACACAGTTATCTTTGTCAGTCGTGCTGCTTCTCGATTCTAAGATCGCATTTGCCATCCTTATTGTCGAACCCTGCTTTTAGGAAAACTACATCAAAATCCATGACGTTATAGCTTGACTCTGAAGCTTTGATTGCCTGACTGACAGACAGCAGCTGATCAGTGATGTAGCCTACGTGACTGACAGCTCGCCTACACTATAAACAATTAATTGGTAAACATTTTTTAGTTAGCCTATTGAATCCTCTTTTTAAAAATATATGTTTTTTGTTTTGATATTATCGTTAAATCAATGAGCAAACTCGGAGCACTTTACCGGCGGTGACTCTCTTTCCAGGGGATGCTGAGCTTGCGCAGCATCCTGAACGTTCTATAACCAGCGCCGGCACGTCTATAGAGGCGACCCAGGCAGCCACCTAGGGTGACAGAATAGGCGGCGTGTGCGATAATCTCCCCACCGCCCCGGTCCTCGATGTCGTACGCTCAATCACACCCGTCTCTCGTTTTCGCTTTCAGTTTGAGGGCCGCATGATCATCTTTTACCTAGAGCTCCAGTATAGTTTGCTCCGGCCCTGTCTATAACCGTTATATCGCATTTGTGTAGAAACTGGTCTGGCGAATATTGCGTTTTGTGAAAAAATACATTTTAAAGTAGGCATAAATGTGCATTCTTCAATGTTATTAATGGCAGCAATTCACACATAGATTAAGGTACAACAGTGATTTCCAATAATAAAATCCAAAGGTCAAAAAATGGCGTTTATCGCGTTTTGCAACCAAACTCTTAATTTGGTCCCACTTTATGTTAAGCGTCATATATACCTGTGAACTTGCATGGTAACTCGATGTGTAAGTAGTATGTAACTACAGTGTATGTACAAACTGGTACCTAGTATTTAATTGTGTAATACTGATGTAACTACACACATGTAACAACACACTGAAGAGTTTGTGTAAGTTCATATGTGTAACAGGACATTGGTAACAACACTAAAAAAATAGTGGTCCCACTTTATATTAAGTGTTGCTTATACCTGTGAACTTACTCGGTAACTAGATGTGTAAGTAGTATGTAACTACAGTGTATGTACACACTGGTACATAGTACTTGTGTAATAATGGTGTAACTACACACATGTAACAACCCGCTGAATAGTATGTGCAAGTTCAAATGTGTAACAGGACATTAATAACACAATCTTTGGTAAACTACCCACTTCAATGTGATTACTGATTCTACAGTTTACCTTAAAACAACATATAAACATAAGGCATTTGTATATTTCTATATACACTTATACTTTTTTGGCAGTAGTTTGCTGTTGTTAAACAGTTGCACAAAGGCTTAGGTTTTATATATTACACAGTAATTTGTGACCATTTTACACTTTATATTGAGTGGACAGTTCCTGATGATTTACCCTGTAATTACACTGGTATTACAAGGTGAAACCTTCTAATGCAGCATTAGTTCTGCCATTCTTATTTTAATACAGTGTTCAGAAGTACAGTGCATGGTATGCAAACAGGTGTGCAAATAGGAAAACACCTGCAAGCATATTGTTGTTACAAAATGCACTTATGTAGTTCTTGTTACAGATGTGTACTTTTTTAGTGTTGTTACCAATGTCCTGTTACACATTTGAACTTACACATACTATTTAGTGTGTTGTTACATGTGATTAGTTACACCAGTATTACACAAGTAAATACTATGTACCAGTGTGTACATACACTGTAGTTACATACTACTTACACATCCAGTTACCTTGTAAGTTCACAGGTATAAGCGACACTTAATATAAAGTGGGACCAAAATGGTACACAGCTGTAACAAGAATTACATAAGTGCATTGTGTAACAACAATATGTACTTGCAGGTGTTTTCCCACTTCCACACCTGTTTGCATACCATGTACTGTACTTCTGAACACTGTATTAAAATAAGAATGGCAGAACTAATGCTGGATTAGAAGGTTTTACCTTGTGATACCAGTGTAATTACAGGGTAAATCATCAGGAACTGTCCACTCAATATAAAATGTAAAATGGTCACAAATTAGAATCACATCAGTAATTCACATTAAAGGGGTAGTTTACCAAAGATTGTGTTATTAATGTCCTGTTACACATTTGAACTTACACATACTATTCAGTAGGTTGTTACATGTGTTTAGTTACACCAGTATTACACAAGTAAATACTAAGTACCAGTGTGTAGTTGCATACTACTTACACATCTAGTTACCGTATAAGTTCACAGGTATAAGCGACACAACATAAAGTGGGACCAAAATATTTAAAAAAGCAAGTGAGTACTGAAAACAACAAAGAGACAGAGACAACATGTCACAATCTGACTGATATATGACTCATGTGGGTGGCTTAAGAAAAAACAAAACAGGCAGGCCGTTGTTGTTTGTGTCAGCTGAGGGCACACGGCACATGCTAATGCTAATGTGGAAGACGCACTGCGCCAGGCCTGCAATGATGATGATGATGATGATGATGATAATGTCACAGACTGAATCACTGCGTTCGCAATGCCATTTATGACCCGCCACAGTGCGTCAACTTCCAGATCTACACACTGCCAATGTCTGACCGCCAGTCCGAGATTGCCTCATGTCACAAACACATTCATCTGCACCACACACACACACACACACACGCACACACACACACACACACACACACACACACACACACACACACACACACACACACACGTACACAAGCACGTCATCTCTCTCTCGATCTCTCAATTGTTTACTTGTTTAAAAAGGACAATAACAAAAAACAGCAAGCTGAGTGACTTTCTTGGTATTTGTGTTTGACTTTTGAAAGAATGCACTTCCTGCTCTTATTCATATACTTATAATGAATGGAGGCTAAAGTTTTCTATGTTTTAGACCACAACATATGTTTATATTTCTTTCTTTCTTAAATTATTTATTATATTCAAATTGTGAATTACTTTAACCCTCTGGGGTCTGAGGTGAATTTGGGGCCCCTAAGATGTTTTGACATACACTGACATTTGTGCTTATTTCAGCTAGTTAGTGTTGACCAACATGTATTTTTCTGCATTCAGCACAAACTGTGCTACAACACTATGTGAGAAATACAGATGTAAATGTTTTTTTGTGTTAAAAAAAATAATAATATTACAATTAAAATTATGTGTGGTTAGTAGGTTTTAGAGACAAAAAATGTAGATTAAATAAGGTCCAAAAACACACTGAATGGGCCTTAAGACTTTTGAGTAACCAGTGTGGAATATTTTTTTTTTCCTCATTCAAAGAAAACATTACAATGATTTACATTTTGTAAAGTCTATTTTGGGTCAGAATACTGTATGTGTGGGAGTGACAATGGTTATGAATAATTCACATCTGGAGAGACAAAAGACACTCCCCCACTGACTAATCTTCACCCATTGAGGGCATTGTAAAGCAATGTCCAG
>CAIGQZ010032939.1:3094598-3111386 GCA_903798205.1 Danio tinwini
TCTCTCTCTCTCTCTCTCTCTCTCTCTCTCTCTCTCTCTCTCTCTCTTCCACCTTAGTGGGAGAACGCTGGAGAATGTCGCCTCCTGCTGGCTCCACTGACCTCTGTCCAGCAGCTGTAAGTCGGACACGAACGCAGTGTCAGCGTCTGTCAGGGCTGTGAAACGCAGATCTCCCAAGTGCAGCAGAGCAGAGATGAGCACAAACACATTCTCCACCTCCTGAAACACAAACATACACACAGTACTGAGGGTCAGCCTGGACTGGGGACTTCTGGAGGACACACCAAAAAAGAAGAAGAAAAAAAGAGGCCTCTGGAGAAACAGGGGCAGCTGCTTTGATAAATACAGTTGCTTTGTACTGGGTACTAAAGTCAATCAATCAATGAATCTATCTATCTATCAGGGCAACGCGGTGGCGCAGTAGGCAGTGCTGTCGCCTCACAGCAAGAAGGTATATGTTTTGTTATTTTTATATATAAATAAGTATGTATGCAAGTATGTTTTAGTATTTTAAATACATTTAATACTTTATTACTTTTTTATTTCAGTTATATTGCCAAATTAGCATGTGTAATTTTCATTTAAGCTTATGTTTTTCAAATAAAACATCAATGTCAATAATATAACCGTTTGTTTATCATTTTAGTCAACAATGGCACCAATTACAAATTCAGTGAGCTGTCTTCCAAAAAAATGACTTCAATTAAAGCTTATTTATTAGCTTAGTTATTGATTGATTGATTTAAATGAATTAATTTGACTATTTTTAGTTTTTGATTTTATTAAAATAACATCAAATTTCCATTTAAGCTTACTTATTTAGTTATAATATAGTATTTCTTTTTAAATATTTGCCTATTAGCAAGTTGCCATAGCATTATTTCTAATTTTCATTCCCCAAAATGATTATCCATACAATAGTATGGATAAAATACGACTGAATACAGACAACCCTTGAATATTCCACAATGAGGCACTCATTCACAAAAAATATATATAATAATAATAATTAAATAAATGAATTAAATTAAATTAAATTAAATTAAATAAACAAACAAACAAAAACAAACAAACAAACAAACAAACAAACAAACAAACAAACAAACAAACAAATAAATAAATAAATAAATAAATAAATAAATAAATAAATAAATAAATAAATAAATAAATAAAATAAAACAGGGCCATAAAGAGACATTAAATAGTAATGACTGTAAATGTGCAGTAACATACAGAGGCACAATAGTGTGTGTGCTTGTGTGAGGGGTCAGTGAGGGTCCTGCTGTACTGATGGGATGACAGAACAATCCCCCTCTAATGAAGTAGATTTGCAGTTTCCTGGTAGGATCAGAGAGTGTGTCTGGCTGATGGTCAGGTGTGTCCCCAACACATGATTTCACACCGATCACTGTACCCAAATGACCCTGCTTCTTCAAAAGTGTGTTTATATGTGTGTGCACATTAGATAAGGCCCGTACTGTACAGTACATCGTATACTAGTGTTCCAGTTTGTACATACTCTTCTAGTCGCTAACTATCTACAACATAAACAGGTTGACACAGGCTAGTTTGGCCTCAGGTTTAATCCCAGTCTAAGTTGTGATTTTTTAATAGTTGGCAGACATACAGTAATGAGTTATAATGTGCAAAGCTACATAAATCAGAAGAACATTTGCCAAAGTCAAAGGCACAGTCACTTCAAACCAAAGTAGTTTGTTCATTTTATACAAGACAGATCGGCTTTACTGAAGCTGTAAAACATGGTCTGCATGTGCAGTAATAACTAATGGAATGCAACATTACGGCAATTCATGGAAAAATATTTATATTCTTTTCTTCTTGGAATACATATTCATAAAAGGTTAAAATCTACACTATCTGATAAAAATGTATTGGTGCCAATCCAAGTTTTAGGAACAGCAAATAATAACTTGACTTCTAGTTGATCATTTTGTATCAGAAGTGGCTGATATGAAAGGCTAAGGCCTCTAGATTATGCTTATTTTACAAGAATAAAAAATTATCATGCCTTGACTTTTTATTATTTAATTAGGACAGTAAAGTCTGACTTTGCTTAGACAAAAGTCTTGTCCCTTAAAAGAAATGATGTACAGTATAGAATATAAAGTCATGGTGCAGTGGAAAAAGAATTAATATTGTGTATGACTCCCATAAGCTTGGATGACTGCATCCGTACATCTCTGCAATGACTCAAATAAAGTCATCTGGAATGGCAAAGGAAGGGTTCTTGCAGGACTTTCAGAGTTCATCAAGATTCATCTTCAATGCCTCCTCCATCTTACCCCAGACATTAATGTTCACTTCTGGTGACTGGGCTGGCCAATGCTGGAACACCTTGACCTTCTTTGCTTTCAGGAACTTTGATGTGGAGGCTGAAATCTGAGAAGGAGTGCTATCCTGCTGAAGAATTTGCCCTCTCCTGTGACTTGTAATAGTTTGCAGACATACGGGCAGCACAAATGTCTTGATGCCTCAGGCTGTTGATGTTGCCATCCACTCTGCAGATCTCTTACATGCTCCATACTGAATGTAACCCCAAACCATGATTTTTCCTTCACCAAACTTGACTCATTTCTATGAGAATCTTGTGTCCATGTGGGTTCCAGTAGGTCTTCTGCAGTATTTGTGATGATTGGATGCAGTTCAACAGATGATTTATCGGAAAAATCTACCTTCTGCTAAATGATCCCAATGATCAACTAGAAGTCAAGTTATTATTTGTTGCTCTTACAACTGGGATCAATGACAGGACTTTTGTCAGGTGGTGTAGGTTTCAATGTAAGGGTTTATAACTGAAAAGGTTATGTACAAAAAAAGAAGATACTTTTTTATATATATATATATAATATATCACTTATCAATCAGCCAATTTTACTGTTTCATACATCCATCCATTCATTCATGCATCCATTCATATTACTCATCCCTTTACACTATTCTTTCAACCATCGTCTTACATTATGTACACATATTCTTACTTCATGTATACATTACATCCATCTATCCATCAATCCATACATACATGCATCCAATTCTCCCTATTGTCAATCAATTTATCCATCAGTAATCAATCAATCCATCCCTATTCTTATATGAATCCATCCATCCATCCATCCATCACATTCTTCAATTAACCCAACATCTTATCCATCCTTCCATCCATCCATCCATCCATCCATCCATCCATCCATCCAAATAAATTTATATAATTAATCATTCCATCTGTCAACACATTTTATTCTTCCTTCCATGCATCCATCCATCCAATTTATCTATCCAGTCATCAAGTTTATCCATACTTCCACCCTATTCTTCCATCCATCAATTCTATTCTTATAACATCCATCCATTCATTCGGCCATTCAATTCTTCCCTCCACTCATCAATCCATTGTATTCTTTTATCAACCCAACCATCTTCTCCATCCATCTATCAGTCCTTTACTCCTTCCACCCATCCATTCATCAATTAATCGATTTGATGCATTCATCCATAAATCAATTAAACCATTCCATCCATCCCTCAATCTCATCTTTTTCAAAAATATAAATACATCTTTGAATCCTAGCTTTTTAATGTGAATTCGAATAAATTAATTTATTTGTTTTATTAGTTGGACTTCTGTGTTTGGTATTCTCTCACTTATTAAGGATCACTGCATGTGTGTATGAGGAAACATGTATGGAGCATGTGTGTACCAGTTTGTTGAATCCGAGGGCCCGCAGAGCCTGTTTAAGGGCCGAGAGCTTTTCTCTGCTCTGAGGACACGCACTCGCTACTGCTGGACTTTCACCAGGGGCTGCTGTGTTTAAACACCTGTAACAGACACACACACACACACACACTGAGGTAAGATATTTTGTCCATTAAAAGAGTTAGGTCAAGTTTGAGATTTTCAAACTGTCAGCCACGTGCTCAGAAATTGAAGTCAAATAAAGGTAAACGCTCAATTTTTAATACCAACCTTCCATTTACCCTATGCATGATTTTCTGCTGACTCTTCACAGGGTCACAGAGAGTTGAGAAAAAATATATTTTTTTATACTGTCATCTGACATCATTCAGCATTTACCCTTTTTAAATATGTTAATAACTTATGATAATGTAAAAGGTGGGCGTAAAAATTAAGATATGAAAATTTAAGATATCATATCAGTACTTTTCAAGCTGTTTATTTTATGCACTACATTTTAACTGCTATTTGCATATATATATATATATATATATATATATATATATATGTGTGTGTGTGGCAACTTGTATTTTTGAGAAATAATTTTATTATTGAACAACAACCATGTTCTCAATGAACCCAAAAAAACTCATTAATATCAAAGCTGAATATTTTTGGAAGTAGTTTTTAGTTTGTTTTTAGTTTTAGCTATTTTAGGAGGATATCTGTGTGTGCAGGTGACTATTACTGTGCATAATTATTAGGCAACTTAACAAAAAACAAATATTTACCCATTTTAATTATTTATTTTTACCAGTGAAACCAACATAACCAACATCTCAACATTCACAAATATACATTTCTGACATTCAAAAAAACAAACAAAAACAAAAAAAAAAATCAGTGACCAATATAGCCACCTTTCTTTGCAAGGACACTCAAAAGCCTGCCATCCATGGATTCTGTCAGTGTTTTGATCTGTTCACCATCAACATTGTGTGCAGCAGCAACCACAGCCTCCCAGACACTGTTCAGAGAGGTGTAGTTTTCCCTCCATATAAATCTCACATTTGATGATGGACCACAGGTTCTCTATGGGGTTCAGATCAGGTGAACAAGGAGGCCATGTCATTAGTTTTTCTTCTTGCCAGCCACGCTGGAAGGATGCAGACTTCTTCCTATACCACTGCTTGAAGAAGGTGTCTTACAGAATCTGGCAATAGGACTGGGAGTTGAGCTTAACTCCATCCTCAACCCGAAAAGGCCCCACAAGCTCATCTTTGATGATACCAGCCCAAACCAGTACTCCACCTCCACCTTGCTGGCATCTGAGTCGGACTGGAGCTCTCTGACCTTTACCGATCCAGCCACGAGCCCATCCATCTGGCCCATCAAGACTCACTCTTATTTCATCAGTCGATAAAACCTTAGAAAAATCTTGAGATATTTCTTGGCCCCGTCTTGACGTTTCAGCTTGTGTGTCTTGTTCGGTGGAGGTTGTTTTTCAACCTTTCTTACCTTGGCCATGTCTCAGAGTATTGCACACCTTGTGCTTTTGGGCACTCCAGTGATGTTGCAGCTCTGAAAAATGGAAAAAAAAGGGTGGCAAGTGGCATCTTGGCAGCTGCACGCTTGACTTTTCTCAGTTCATGGACAGTTATTTTGCGCCTTGGTTTTTCCACATGCTTCTTGCGACTTGATTGTTCGATGATCAAGCTTCAGAAGCTTGGCAATTTTAAGAGTGCTGCATCCCTCTGCAAGATATCTCACTATGTTTGACTTTTTGGAGCCTGTCAAGTCCTTCTTTTGACCCATTTTGCCAAAGGAAAGAAAGTTGCCTAATAATTATGCACACCTGATATAGGGTGTTGATGTCATTAGACCACACTCCTTCACTTAATATCACCTATTATCTTTAGTTGGTAGTAGGCTTTAGAGCCTATACAGCTTGGAGTAAGACAACATGCATAAAGAGGATGATGTGGTCAAAATACTCTTTTGCCTAATAATTCTGCACTCCCTGTATATATATATATATATATAGCTGATTTGTCAATGTTTTTGGGATCCATCTATTGCAATGTTTGAGGAAAAAAAAAATGCAAAATAAAATAAGCAAGCAAAATAAAACCTTTTTTTTAAATAAACAAAATCTTGGTAACTAGAATTTATTGTAAATTTAAAAATTAAACAAACAAAAGAAAAAACTAAACAATAACTTACTAAAATGTTTAACAAAATATTAAAAAAGTATCTAATAAAATAATAAAAATGTACTAGCAAATGAATCTAAATAAAAAAAATAAAAAAACATAATATAAAATAAAAAATATGCAGTGTTAGATCAAAGAAAATTTACTCAGTTACATTATTTCAGAAAATGTATCTTATGATAAAAAAAGAAAATATATAAGCTTTAAAAATAAAAATCGCATCATAATTTTTTGAAATACTTAGTGATATAGTATACAAGTTACATAAGTATACAATTTTGTAAACCAGGTTGTTTCGAACAAAAGCCACATGCCATATCAATATAACATGCGTGCATGCATGCATGTGTGTGTATGTGTGTGTGTGTGTTACCTATGGGCCAGAACATTGTTCAGATACAGCTGACTCTTCTCCTCTGCTGAAAGCCCTTCAGCCATGAGATAGAAGATGTTAAAGTTCTGCTGATGCGGTGGCATGCAGATGACCCTTGACTTCTCCAGCATATATGTGTACAGCCGGCCTGAAAACACACACAGTGAGAGAACAGTCGATAAAGCATCTTTATAAATATCAGCAACACAAGTCTCTATAGATAGAGCAACAGCACCCTCTACCGGTCATGCATGACAGCACAGAAATCCTCTGCTGAGAGCAGACCATACACTGTAGAGAGCTGATCCATTTACACTTGTGCACTTCAGTTTAAATATGGTATTTTATAATAATAATAAAAAAATAAAAAAGTCATCCATATTGATGTTTCCACTATACTTAGGTATTGATCCGAAAACACACGTAAGAAGCTAAAAGTAGCTATTATATTATTGTAAACATTGAAGCCTCTACACAAACTTAAAAACACAAATTATAAAGGCTAAAATCTCACAATTAGTTGAATTCAGCATGGCAACTTTAATTTTTAACCAGTGTGTTACAAACATGTTTCAATGAGTTACAGTTATAATGTTCATCTTTAAACTATATATTTGGTAGTTATTTTATTTTCAGGATCTGACATAAAATAGTATTTAAAATCATGCTGGTAACGCTTAAGACTGAATAAAGCACAATCAGCACATGAGGTGAACATTGTCATGTTAGTTGATTCTGTTGTAACAGCAATAGTGTGTCATTTCCGACTATGGTTAAGAAAAAAAAAAAAACTTTAACATGAAAAATGACTGTGTGTTGCATGTTCGTCATGTTGCTGACATGCTGTAAGAGTCAGACACATAAAAACTGTAAAGATATACTTTTGTTTTTAAGTTTTTGCAACAAAAACAAAACACTGCTGTATTTTAAAATGAAGATTTTTTTTAAAATACCTTCAGATTAGAAGTTTTATATATTTAAGAATTAAAACCTATTCAGAAGCCCAACTCTATATTAGAACAAATTACTTTAAATCACATTAACGATAGAGGAATGCTATCCATGTTTTATAAGACTTTACTGACTGGACTAAAGGAAGGCTCCCAATCGTCTTTCAGCATGGAAAAGAGACTTACAGGAAGATATCACTGTTGAGGAATGGGAACGTGCCTGTTTCTTGGCTCAAACCCAATCTATCAACACTAGATGTAGAATACTACATGAGACTACATGACAAAATGTCAAGATGAAATTGGCACATTGTTTCATTGTATGTGGGAGTTGCAAATGTTCTGGAAGGAGGTTCTTGATGTGGTTTGTGAAATGACAGGAGAACATATTCCTATGGAATCAAAGCTGTGCTTATTGCATATATATTCTGAAAATGTGTGTGATTGCTTTAGTATGGAAAAACATCCAAATACCTGTTCTTTCACAGTGGATTAAAGAAATATCTGATAACCTTGCACTTGAAAAATTAACATATGCAACAAGAGGTAAAGCAGAGGGCTTTAAAAAGGTGTGGTCCCCTTTTATGCAATTTGTAAATAGATAAAGTGGAATAGTATGTAATAATGACTGTTATTTGAATTTCAATCTGTTTATTTGTTTAATCTTGATGTAGATTAGTGAAGGATGTTCTGTAATCTCTAGTTTTACTTATTTTTTTCTGTATATATATATATATATATATATATATTTGCATTTGGGGGGAGTGTAAATATAAGGGTGGGAAAGTCTACTTTGTAATGATATAAAACTTGATATCCTGTAATGTTCATGAGAGTTTTGTGACAAAAATTATTAATAAAATGCTGTCTGTTTCTTTCACCAAAATGAAACAAACCTTACTGTAATGGTCAAATGAGCGGGGGATAGAATCCAAAAGAACCAATGAAGAAATTAATCTGATTTAGTTTTTCTACACTGCACCACAACTCTAAAGTTTTCAAAATAATACAAAGTCTGCAGCATCTCTGAGGGATGACAATGTTGGAGTAATATGGATGCCAGGCGTTAACCATTGCAAATGTTGTGGATTTTTAAGCTAACAACATGCCACAGACATAACTTTGAAAGCCTGAAAACATTGAAAGAGCGATCATAGACATTGAAAGTAGTGTGAGCACCTCCGAGTAGAGTCTTTCTCTTGTCGCAGTATTGCAGTGAGATCAGCTTGATGAAGCGGCTTGCTGAAGTGTTCATCTGTGTTTTTGCATGACCAAACGCTTCCAGGATCACATTCACCTGCAAGTAAGAACAGAGGAATTAAGAAATACCTACAAAACAGTGATTAAGAGACTCATAGACATGTGGACTATATGCCTCAGACTTTAGTGAGCAGATTTTGATATGACAATACTGTACATGTACTGTAATTTATAGTGCAACCTAAAATACTACAAATACTCTATTTTTTATTTATTTATATAATAAATTACCAATTTATATGAATAACCAATGACAGACAAAGTCAAAGATTAATGTAGATAAAAAAATATGTTTTTTGTTTTGTTTTTTACTTAAGGCCTTAACGAACATTGAAGATGTTTGAAATGCATAGTTAATTCCTCTTTTTAAGTATATTTGGGTATTATATCATGCTGTTTTGTGATAAACACTTTTTATTTGCCTTACACAACATATTGGTAACATGCTGTACCTCACACAAATTAACACAATAACATAAAATACAAAAAATATAATAGCAGAATACGATGTTTAGTTAATTATTGCCAATATGAGTAATTCTTATTCTAATAATCTATTAACAACATCTGCCCTTAAATATTTAAATTATTCTCTTTATTTTTTTTTCACAAACATTATTAGTGAAAGTTTACTTTCTTAACTTTATAAACATTAGTGGATTTAATTTATGAAGTTTTATGTACAAATGTTGTCAGTGGTGGTTGTACTGCTTGATCCTGAAACACTGATTTTGCCCCTAAACAAAATCTAACAAACCTTTAAAACTGAATAAATGTTGTAAATGTTAATGTTAAATAACAAATCTGAAAACAGTGTGGCCTTCCTCTAAAGTCGACCATTCTCTCAATATAGAGATAAAAAAAGTATAAATCTATGAAAAATTTACACAAGTAGCACTCGTGTCCACCAGATGGCGATAAGACACTGTTGATAACTGAAAACATTGAGATACAAGAAGAGTTTTGAAATCTTGCACAAACACACACACACATCTGTAACAATAAGACCCATTGTGCCTCGACATTAAACTGCTCTAGTGGCTTTTGTATGTAAATGTGGAGAGTCTTTAAAGCAGGGGTGTCCAAACTGTTTCTTATGAAGGGGCAAAAACCAACCTTGATTGAGGTCAGTGGGCTGAAGGTAAATATAGTTGCCATGTGTAATTTCCTAACTTTTTTAATAATATTTAAAAATGACTAGAAAACACTGTTTTATGTGAACTAATACAGCACAATTATTTAACATTTAATAACAAACTTATTACAGTAAATACAAAAACTAAGTTATTCTAATCTAATTATAACTAAATATCTAAATATAACAGAATAGAGCTACACTAGTTTTTGCCTTGATTTGCTCACTGATGTCTTCGGCATAGTCCTCTAACTGTCGAGTGACATCATATACATTTTAAAATACCAGATTAATTTACAACATTTCATTAAAACATGTAATTGCAGGTAATTTTTTGTAGCTCAGCAATAAAACAAATAAAAAAAGGTCACGTCAAATTAGAAACGACCCGATAGTGGGCCAAATCAAAGGTTAAAGTCGTCAATTTTGGCCTGCGGGCCATACTTTGGGCATCTCTAGAAAATTCTCTTATGATTTACTCATCCATCACTCACCACACACCTGTTTTTGGTTTCTTTTTCACTGATTTCCATAGTATTGGTTTTCCTACTATGGATATCAATAGGTTTCCAACATTTTTTGAAATGTCTTCTTTTGTGTTCAAGAAACTCATAAAGGTTTGAAATGACTTGAAAGTAAGCAATTTGTAAGTAAATGTAGATTTTTGAATGAATTATTCCTTATAGCTACCAAGAAATATCCCTTTCTTTCAGATTCAACTACAAACAGAATCCATCTGCCTCAGGCTTCAAACTGACATTCAAATGATCTCTTTCACCAATGAAGAAGAGAATAACAGTGGTTTGAAGCTATTATGATGCAGAAGAGTAACTGAAGTTAAACACAAACACCTCCAGGAATGAACTTTAACAGAGCACATGTGAGGACAATTGTAGACAAAATATATAAAACACAAGCACTACCTAGAAAAAAACAAAGAGCTGCTCAACATCTTTTGTATAAATGAACACAAAGCTGTGTAAGCAAAAAGCTAACTGTAGATGTGTGTAAACAGACAGACTTACATGCTTCATGCGTGGCTCTAAAGCAAAGCCTTTGGGACTTGAGCGAGTGGCCAGGTGCTTCAGGATGTGTTTACAGGCCACAGACTTCCCAGAACCACTCTCTCCACTAGAAACAGAGAGACACAGAGAGAGAAGGAGATAAATGTGTTGACATCAGAAATTAAATTAAATTACAGAATAATTTAAATAATGTGTCATTTTTTATTATTTTTAATTATTATTCTTTATTACTTTTAATTATTATTTTTAAATCATTAATATGATTTATAGTAGAAACCCAGAGAAATGTGATTCACTGTTATCATAGTATATGAAGTGTAAAATTTTGTGTTTATCTGGCATACAGTTGAAGTCAGAATTATTAGCCCCCCTGAATTATTCACCCCGTTTATTTTTTTCCCACTTTCTGTTTAACAGAGAGAATATTTTTTTCAACACATTTCTAAGCATAATAGTTTTAATAACTCATTTCTAATAACTAATTCCAATAATACTTTTTCTAGACACTTCAATACAGCTTAAAGCGACATTTAAAGGCTCAATAGGTTAATTAGGTAAACTAGGCAGGTTAGGGTAATTAGGCAAGTTATTGTATAAGGATGGTTTGTTCTGTAGACAATCAAAAAATATATATAGCTAGGGGCTAATAATTTTGACCTTAAATGTTTTTTATTTATTATTTTTAAACTGCTTTTATTCTAGCCAAAGAATAATAAAATAAGAAAAAATATTATCAAACATACTGTAAACATTTCCTTGCTCTGTTAAACATCATTTAGGAAATATTTCAAGAGTTCCCACTTAGATATGCTTAGCGTTTATAGCAGGTTTGGCATGCTGTCCCAGGAGAGAACCATGAGCTCGGAGATACTTGAGCCCAAGGCTCCTGCCCTATAAATAAGCATATCAGGGGATCCGAGATCAGGTAGGTCTCGAGAGCTCCCCCTTAGAAAAGGGAGGAAAAGGAGGAGATGGGGTGGAAGAGGGGATTCTTCCAAAACAAAGATAGAGTAGTAGGGAGAAAAACGATCCATTTTTAGCAAGCAAGCTTGGATCACTCTGCTTGGACTATTACTGATTACAGATGAGCAGCCGGTCGTGCTCAATCATATCATGTGCTCCCCTCGAAATTAGTTTGTGAAACTTCACTTAAAAAATCAAAAAAAATCAAAGGGGGGCTAATAATTCTGACTTTAACTGTATTTAGAACATAAATTATTTAATGACACATCAAAAGTGTGGTGTACATTTTAAATCTTTTTCGAACAGCAAAGGAATCAAGAAATCAGACACAAAAATACATGGGGAAAACATGAAACCCCAAATGAAAAATGTGAATATTAACATGATGAAAATGCTTCTGAACACTAAATTTTTCGTTATTGTTGATCTTGCCTATTTATATCAATTGATGATCTAAACATCAGCCCAGTTTTATGAGCCCTACAAACAAAAAAAGAACAGCCCGAGCAGAAAGAAAACCATAATGTAGATAATACAACATGAGGTTAATTTAGAGAATTTTTTTAGCTATTTATACTAAACATCAACACTTAATGTTACCGGCCAACACATGATGTTTTTTTCCATTTAAAAAAATGGGGCACAAGCTTAAATTAAAGGGATAGTTTACTCAAAACTTAAAATTCATTACTCATCCTCCACCTGTTTGAGTTTTGCTTCTGTTGAACACAAAAAAGTTATTTAATAAATGCTGGAATCCTGTAACCCGTGACTTCAATAGTATTTGTTTTTCCTACTATGAAAGTCAATGAGTACCCAATTCTAACATTCTTTAAATTATCTTATTTTGTGTTCAACAGAAGAAACTCGTAAAGGTTTTAAGCCACTTGAGAGAGGGTAAACAGTGAGAACATGTAAAATTTGGGGTGAACTATACCTTTAAAGAAGCCTAATCAATCATGTCCAAAATTAAACACAAAAGCTTTCCTGCTTAAAAAAAAAAAAAGAAGATGAAGAAAAAATGATTTCATGATAAAATTAATTCATAAATTTTCTTTTCGGCTTAGTCCCTTTATTAATCTGGCGTCGCCACAGCCGAATGAACCGCCAACTTATCCAGCAAATGTTTTACGCAGCGGATGCCCTTCCAGCCGCAACCCATCGCTGGGAAACATCCGCACTCATTCACACTTATCCACTACGAACAATTTAGCTTACCCAATTCACCTGTACCGCATGCCTTTGGACTGTGGGGGAAACCGGAGCACCCGGAGGAAACCCACGCGAACACGGGGAGAACATGCAAACTCTACACAGAAACGCCAACTGACCCGAAAAAAATTCTTTGTCAGACTAAAAACACATAAAACAAAGCAAGGGAAATGTGTATGTTTTGCAAGCCTTTTGTGCCGACTATGCACTGGTGAATGTGTGCTTCTGTCAGCCTGTTTTAAGAGTAGCAGCGGGTCATGAAAGCACTTTTAGTTTCCTCCACATCACTCTCTCTGTGAGACGACACACTCAGCCTACAGCAATATACCATCAAAAACATCAGGATCCGAGACTAAAGACTGTCTCATCTGTCTGGCCTGCGGGCATCTCTCTTCCAACCAGGAAACTGACCACAGCCATCTACTGTAAGTAGAGAGACATTTTGATCTTATCTTCACTGCACTATTTAAGCACTTACTGTTTTCTTGCATACAGTACATTCATTAGACAGATATTTTAAGATAGCATATTTTACACTCCAACTTATGTCAAAAATTCAATCTTTTTTTGTGAGAAATAAATATATGTGATGTATTTAAAGGGTCACAAAACACCAAAAATTTTTTTTGAGCTGTTGACAGTCATATATGTGTCCCACGCTGCTATAAACACTATTAGGACACATTTATTACACTAAAAAGTGAAAATTGGTTGTTTTTGCGTTATTTTGAGCAAATTCGTTCTTCCGGTTTGAAACAAATTTTTGAAGCTGCGTCACGGCTGCGTCATGAGATACTTGGATCCAGCGTGGAGATTGGCTGTCTGTACCTGGCAGTACATTGTGACGTCTCTGAGGGTGCGGCATTATTTATGAGAAAGACTTTGTTCAAACCAATCAGTGCGCTCTATTGTGTATGACGTGCAACTTCATTAATGTGCACAATAGCTTCGAAGACCTGTTACAGTGTTCAGTCGACAGAGAGACGCTACGCTGTGTTGCCAAAACAAGTGAAAGAGCGAGAATTTGGAGAGACCGCTCAGCTTTTCGTATCTGGAAATGATGAAATCCGGATTTGCTGCTCGTCTCCTTTTAAAAAAATACACAGTTTTGTTTTCATTTTCCTGCTGTGAGAGCGCTGCTGGACTCACATGTGGGTTACAGTGCACTCGACAGAAATGCGTTTGCAAGGAACATTTTTACCCGAGAGCTTTTCACATCTGGAAATGGTGAAATCCGGATTTGCCGCTCGTCTCCTTTTAAAAAAAGACACAGTTCCAGAGTGACTGTCCTATCTCTACAGATTTGGTAAGTGTGCGATCAGTTCTCTGTTAATTCAGATGGCAAAGTTAGTTCGTATTGTCAGCAGTGCTCTTTCAGTTTTTAAAGACATACTATAGTCAAAACGATTTAGTTACTAAATTTACAGTATATTAATATCACTGCAATATTATAGTACAATATTATAGACTGAAAGAACCGCTGTAAATGCTGCTCTCCGAAAGTAAACATGATCAAACTATTCCCGCCGTGCAGGATTTTCGCCGCATTTTGTGACAGGATAGTCTATAAACACACGGCTTTCTGACGCTATCTACTGAGTCATCTAAGTTCTTGAGAGATGAGGAGTTTTTTTTTGGATTAGCAGTTCCTCGCATACAAAACGTTGTTTGTCACAGGCAAAATGCAGGAAATGTTCCTGAATAAAAAGTGAAAGTGCCAAACTGCAGTTAAAGTCGACAAATTATTAATTTGGCAAATAATTTGTTAACTGATGTCCATGTAAACACAGTCACTGTCTTTCTCCCCTGCGTCTGTGTTTGTTTTGCCTCGCGAGTGCCCAAGCGAAACTCCCATATTTGCAAATCCTCTTTCCCTCCCCCGACACTCCCACCTAAACAGAGCTGGACACGCCCACTTTTCCTGACTTTTTCCAAACTAGAGGTGTGAAAACAGCCTGCTGAGACAGGGGGTTTCATGGCCCTTTAATGTTAATAAATGAATAAAGCATTTCTAATGTTCTACAATGTTGCCATTTCAAACAACGCCCCTAACGTGTATAAGATCAGAACAGATCAGGTGTGATTATCTTTTAATTGATCAGTGTTTCCAAATAAATGTTTTTTTTTAGGTATCAGACACATAGCGAAACCTAATATTCATGGTTTGTAAAATGCACATTAATGTATATGGAGATGACAATTAAAATAAGTTTTATTAAGAGTAAAGCATGTTGTCAGAGTATGTTTAATACTCTGACAACATGCTTTACTCTTAATAATACACACTGTTTAGGTTACTAGAATGTTAACTGTGTTTTTTTACATTTAAGCACGCACGTTAAGGTCCAGCTTTAATCTGCATTGTAGATTAACATAGTGGTGTACATCACCCATTAAAGATAGAACAATATAACATTTATTTATATTACATATTACTTTTTTTCAGATAATTCATAATATAATTAGGAAGTTAGTCAATATTTCTAAAAAAAGGGAAAGAAACAAAAAACATTAGATTTTTTAAATGATTATGGTGTGACATGATAAACTTGACATGTCACCATATTAACATTAAAGTGACATATTCTAAATAATGGGGACATTAAAATCTGCATGAACCGGAAGCTGCGACCGTTTTTTTATTTTTATTTTTTCCATATTGTGACGCAGTTCCTAGAGAAATAGAATATTAAATGAGAAAACAGTGGGCCTGGTTTGTTTTTTTTCTACTGCGAGCTGATTGGATGTAGTAAAGTTGGTATTTCATTCAGAAAAATCTGGGAAAGGGTTTTGGCACAGTTATTACAACGGACATTTCTGTTTGTTGTCAGCACTGTCCAGAGCCGGAGTGGGACTCCTTTTCAGCCCTGGAGTTTCAAGCCTTAAACCGGCCCACCTCAGTTTACGACTATGTTAACATACTTAAACAGTATGTCGTTTGTCACAGGCAACATGCAGGAAATGTTCCTGAATAAAAAGTGAAAGTGCCAAACTGCAGTTAAAGTTAAAGCAAGGACACCGGCCCTCGCGGCCAAAAAACGGATCGGCCTACTGGGAATTCTCCCGGCCCTCCCGATTAGCCAATCTGGGCCTGGCGCTGTCAAAACTGACAGTTGGAGAGAATTTCTGAGAATTTAACTGAAAACAAACAGGATTTTTTTACTATTTGTTTTGTTCTTAATGACATGCAGAGATGAATTGTTCACCACACAACTAGCAATGTGAGCTAACCAAATCAATATGGTTAGTTTTGATTTCATATTTTTTTTAAATAAAAAAAAAAATAATAAATACACACGCAGAGGGGTCAGCAGGAGTGTTTAAAGTGAAAGTTCAGCAAAAATGTCAATATTCTCACTAGTATTTACTAGTATTTAAGTGGTGAACCAGATATAAAAAAAAAAGCTGAAAACCTGAAAATGTGGTCTAGCAGCTGCAACAGCATTTTTAAGATGTTCACTAGGTTGTTACTCCACCAATTAGAAAAAGGCTACTGTACAACCCAACTCACCACTTTCTAGATGATGTACAGTAGCCTTATTAATTACTGCCTGTGTTCAATGTTACGACCTCTTAAACTGAGCCATAAAGCACAGTCAAACAGCTCGCGGTGAGAGAAAAATCATCTCAGAGCCTGGATCTTCTCCGAAACCAGCAATAGAGAGTCAATGGAAGAAAAGCACTCAGAGCAGATGGTTTTTAAAGTTCATGTGGCCTCCCACTAATCATTTTCTGGAGGCTCTGATGCTTTTCCTTCGCCTCTTTCCATTTCTTTTTGGAAATCTACTCTGGGCTGTAATTGAACTCAAGGGCACAATGCATTTCGGAGCCAGAAGCGAGTAGGTGTTTGTGAGAGAGAAACCAGCAATTCACCACCTTTTGTTTCTCTGGTTCTACAGTCACCAAACCATGATCTGTTTTAACCTGCGGGACCTCTGTGTGTGTGTGTGTGTGTGTGTGTGT